>OZ024786.1:2001910-2039410 GCA_964017065.1 Haliclona indistincta | reverse complement strand
ACATTGATATCATATAACTATATTTACTTAGCATTGAAGAGCTCACTGGAGGAAAGAGGAGTGCTAGATGAGATGAGGGCACGAGTTAGAGCTGAACTATACCACACCATGGAAGATATCAAGGTATTAACCAATTGAATACGTTAATGGAAAAATTGGGCTCTTTTTTCTCATTCCCAGATGTAATAGTAAATTATGCTAGAGTTAATAAGCAAAAAAATAAATAAATAACTAAAATTATTCACAAAATTTAATAATAAATAAAGCAAAAAATAAAGATAGTTCAAAGCCTATGTCAGCCATGTGCCTTATAAGATAGTTCAAAGCCTATGTCAGCCATGTGCCATGTGTTCAGGTTTTGTCACAGATTTTAGTTTTTGCTAACTTACACAGTCACTAGCACTCAGCCTATAAATTTGATGTGAAATTTCCTACCTGGGATCCGATGATGAAATGAACTGTATGAGCTATTTTGTAGTTGAACCATCAAAGCTTCCATGAATTTGCTGAAATTGAATATATAGCCATGAAATTATGTCGCTATACTAAAATTATTATGGTATTGTATCATTCCCTCATCAGTGTGATGGTGATCAGCATGGTGGTAAACCTGAACTAACTCGTGAGAACCTGATTATGAATGAGCTCATCAGAGAATACCTTCACTACAACAGATACCACAGCACTTGCTCTGTGCTACTAACAGGTATAATTATTATAGTAGTTGATACAGTGGAACCTCTCTAAGGCGATCACCATTGGGATCAACAAAAATTGTCCATTGTAGAGAGGGTGTCCTCTGGTCAGGGGTATATTATACATAATGTGGGTTATATTTGAGATTCAGTAAGTGTCCATTATAGAGGGATGAGGTCTAAGAGGATATTAATTTTGTGCTTTTGCTTTCGAAATGTATTATACTTGTACTATTTTTGCTTTCAAGTTTTGTATTTTTGTAGTACAATAAATTTGTATGTATTAAAATATAAATTTTCTTTGTATTTTCAGAGTCTGGTCAACCTGCTGAACCACTAGGGAGAGAGTTTCTTTCACGAGAGCTCAATATTTGTCAAGAACACACATCACGCGGACAGACAGTGTGAGTGACAATTACACCTCTATCTCACTAGTGCAGCAGTGATGTGTCTCAAAGTTTTGTTTACTTTTTAATGTTGTGTTGTGTGTATAAGGTTGCAATAAGCTACAGCACTAATTCATTTCGCTTCAAGAGACGATACGAATCGAGCAATAAATGGGGCATGTGTACAGGTGCATCACCTTCAGTTATTTGAAACTAATTATCATATCCATGCAACCACCTGTTAGTACAAGCACACCACACAAGACAAACTAAGCAGACTACCATGCTGCTGCTGCAATTTAGAGAAATGCAGGAGATTTCATGCTCATGAAATCAATGAGCAAAAATTTTCTGCTTGCCTGGCACTTTCACGGCACGCACACCTCTCAAGATTTACTGTTTCATAGCTGAATTTTTTGCTTGTGGAACGGATGAGGATATTGTGAGCATGAACTGGTATACAAATAATAGTTAGGCAGCGCATCCGAGGATCTACGCGATTTAGAAGCCCGAGAGCCGTTGCTATATATAGCGACCGAGCGTAGTGAGGGCGCTATGGTAACAGTGCGAGGGCTTCTACATCGCGTAGATCCGATTGGATGCACTGTCTAACTGATTTAGACCATAGCAACAGCAAACAGAAACGACGAGCAAGGACACACGAGCGGTGTTAAAATTATTCAGTAGAACTCCGCGCACAGAACCGTAATCTGCGCCGTGTGGTGGGATTCCATTATGAAGTCGCGGCAGTGGCGGGATTCCATTATGAGATTTATAGACCCGCAGCTACGCAACCTGATTGGTCAACATCGCTTAGCTGTGGTCTAAGTAGTATTATAATATGTAAAAATAATATTGTCACATGATATTCTCCCACTCACTCTTTTGTGCTCACTCACACAGACCATTGTTATACAGTATGATGAGTTACTTCATGAAGGGACCACCATCAGCAGCTAACCATCATGATACACATGAACACACCAGACAAGCTAACATAGAGAGAGACGACAGTGATGATCAATCCTCATCTCACTCCCCTACCAACCACTCCCCTCCAGCACCAGTGATAGTAAGAGGAAGAAAATGATTACTACAAAACTGAACTGAAACAAAAGCAAATTACTGACTTCATAAGCTAACGATTTCAGTGTATGACATTCAATATACATCCAGATAAGTAGCTCGAGCTACGTTTTTAACTATTCTATTGTTATAATGTTTGTTATAGTGAGTGTGGTAGAATGGTGCTATGTGCTGTGGAAGCAGCTAGCATCTTATTCTGCATCTCCATTAGCTAAACTATGCCTGTGGTAGAGAGCACCACAGTCCTTCTAGACAGCCTTCACCAGTTCTACCACCGTCGTACGTCCGTAACACCCAATTCTTCATCATCAGGCACTAATGTCTCCAGGTCCCTTCCACTAACACCATCAGCATCAGCAGTACAGCATGGTCCACCACAGCCACCATCTCTACCAGAAAGTACGACTGCACCTCAGCAAGACACCCGCCCACCATCAGCTAGAGGACCTAACACTGCACAAATGAACAGTGAAATGGTATTTCCAGACCAATCTAGACCATCTCCAGCAACAGCAGACAGTGCCTCTCCAGCCAGACCACCCCTGCTGCTGTCTACCCCATTCTCAGCAACCTCACCATCCAAATCGGCTAACGGCACTTCTCCATCTTCAGCAGCAAACAGCTACTCACCATCGAAACCATTGCCAGCAACTAACAATGGAGGTCTGTACAAACAAGAAACCGATCGTCCTCCTTCTTCACTAGACAATCCTTAGCCTCATCAAGACAGCTAGTAATGGACCATATGAACACATAGTCACTGTCACAAGCTGGTCTCTCTCATCTTCCACAAATCACCCTCATTCTTTGTACTTTGTCTTGTACGTTTATACATCTTTAATCACAGTGCCTCACCCCCTGCAACTTTTTTTATCGCTATAATTTTTACACAAAAATTTGATGTGTTAAAATTTTGATGTGTATATAACAAAATTATAACACATAAATTATTATGTAACTCAGGATGTGAATGTAAATTTTTTGTCTTATCTCTGATTAACTTGTGGTGATACTGTTCAGCTGAAAATAATAATTGACTCCACTGCGCAAAATATAACCAACCAATTTTTTGAGACTGTGCAAAAATTTCAAGTGTTCATGGCACAGTTGTTCCTAGTCCTCCTGTATGAGAGCTAACTGATAAACACACACACAGTCATCTACTCCAACTCACCATCAGGTGCTAATCTCACTGGCTAACTGATGTTCTCCTATCTCATCAAGTGCTGTTCTCAGCACTGACCATGATGGGATACCTTTCCGAGAGACATGGTCTTGTTGCTGCAACCATGCAGCCAGCATCTCCATCATACAGTCATCCACTTTGTCACGCTGTGCTCTCTCTATCTTCTGCAGTGTAGGATAAAGCAGTCCCAGAGCCAGACCAAGCTTCTTCCAACGAACAACACTTTCCAAACGCATTTGCACTGCAAGCAGGTCAGCAATACCTGTATAGAGGAGTACCACTGTCACAACTTGTATACATGTGTGTATTGTGACTCACTGAGGGTACTACAGGGGTCACCAGTAGCAGCTGTGTCACTTGGGAGATCCTCCTTCTTTAGCTCAGCCACCTCCTGTGCACACCAGAGAAACATTACTACCATCACATGCTACAGTACAGCTTACCAGAGGATTCCTGCCTGCAAACAGACTCAGCTTGTCCAGATGCTCTCTCAGTTCCTTATACACTAGTGAGTCCACCTTAGAGTGATGGCATAGCCTTCGTATCTCATGGAGGATGGAGGAAGGAACTGGCTGATCAGCCATGACAGGATTGAGTAGTTGAGAGACAGAGGAGGAACTAAGCAGATGATATGGCTCAAAGGGAAGTGATTGTACTGGAAGACGACCACTGCTATCCCTATAACTGGGAACCACTGACTTGCGAAGGAGGACACATTGAGCGACGTGATGGATGTCGAATAGGTCAGAGTCGGGCAGGTTATCCAGAGGGTATCGCTGGATGAGATCAGGAGAGATGAGGAACTCACGTACATTGAGATGAGGGCAATACTGCTGTTGGACGTGACGAACTAGACCAATGAGAGAACTGCATAGTTCAGCATGCTCAATTAGAGTGGAGTCATTACACGACATAGCCACCAACACACATCGGTTGTTGTCAAGGAGCTCTATCACTGTTGTGATGTCATCATAATTTCTCCAAAAGATGCCGTTCCTCCACACTCTGCACACGCGATGGAGACCTTGACTGGCTAGAGGGAACTTGTAAGCCACTAAGAGGAGGAGAACGTGAAGAAAACGAGAACTAAAAAACTCGTGTGGATCCACACACCTCAGACACCAGCCAAACCCTAGCGCTCCATGCTCGACGAGGCAGTCAGGTCGCTCTGACTTAACGAGACCAGGGAAGAAGAGAAGATCAGCTGTGGAGTGAGGGGGTGTGGTCTGGAGGTTGGTGTTCTCTAGTACTGCGGGTTCAACTGGTTGACAAAAATCTAGTGACTGAAGAAAACCGACAAGCATATCTGTGTTGTAGTGAGGGAATACGCTGAGTAGGCTGGAGGTAGATACTATGCCAGTGTTGCTGGCAAGAGTGTCACGATACTCTTTGAATTGACAAGGGGCAAACAGTGTTCCATTGATTTCTTTTAGTAAGGCATTTGTCTTGACTACGACACAGTTATGCATAAAATGGATGAGACCTTTATCACTGAGTGTGGTCAGGATGTCAGTGAGGACAGACTGGTCGCTAGGGAGTGAAGAATCGTTTTCTTCATCAATTTCCCAGACTAGATCATGTAGTGTACAGCCTACAACTGTCAGCTTTGTACGAAGGAATGCGTAGACGACGTGACTATAGTAGTGGATGACGGGCTGACTGGCAGCAATAATTTTCTGGCTATTTGTTAGTGTAGCAATCAAATGATTTGAAGCATCTGTATTGGTTCTCCGACAGTCCATAGCAATGCATCCTACATACACTTGGCGTTGTATTATTTTTTTAGCTACAATGGTCTGCAGTAGTTTCCTCTTTTCCTCCACTAATAATCCTACCTGGTCAGCATGGCTTCCTATTACTAATACATGTGACTGTTCCTCTGTTGCGCTGCAGGCATTGTCGATAAAGCTTAGCCAGTAGTAGAGTGACTCACTGATACTTTCGTCACTCTTACGCAGGTCTATCAAACAGATAAATATGGCTGCTGACCTTCGCATCACTTGCTCGAGTACGGCAGCATGACTGGAGTAGTACTCTTGCTGTCCGGCAAAATCATACATGACAAAGTTACTCAGCTGCTCACTGCTCTCTATGAAGTGTGGAATGATTCCTGCTGTGTAGCGTTCAACATCATCTATAGCAATTAGACAGTCTACAGGTACATCAGAACTGGCTTGTTTAGCTATGTAAACAAGATGTTTAGCTGTGGTAGTCTTGCCTGCTCCACTGTCTCCTGTTAGAATCAGTTTTGTGGACATGTGCACTGGGAAGGCTGTCCTGCACTCTTTGAATCGTTCAAATAGTTTGATGGTATCGTAGTTGCCACTTGCCCAGTACAATGCATCGAAGCCCCGCTCATCCTTAGCCAGTGGATTGACACGTCCAGTTGACAACAGATATTTTACAATGTCAGTTTGGTTAAATTGACAAGCGAAGTGAAGTGGTGTTTGGAGAAACCTGTTCTCACACGATGGGTCACAGTTTTTATCTTCGATGAGGTACTTTGCAATGTCAAGGTAACCATTGTTACAGGCCAAGTGAAGCGGTGTACTGTTCCACTTGTTTTCGCATGATGGGTTACAGCCTTGCTCTTTGATGAGGTACAGGACAATGTCAAAATAGCCATAGCGACAAGCAAAGTAAAGTGCTGTCCAACCCGTATTGTCCGATTCCATTGGGTCACAGTTTAGTTCATCAGTAAAGTATTTCACAATTTCGATCTGTCCATTGTAGGCCGCATAATGCAACGGGGTTCGCCCACGGTCATCTTTACTGTTACAGACGCAGTCATACACAGACACTATCGCAAAAACGACGCTTCCCCAGCCCCAGTACGCAGCTAGATGGAGCAGAGTTACCATTGAACTCACTGCGAAGAAGCCTGGTAATTGGAACGTTGTTGTGAGGGTACGAACTGCAGATGATGGTATTCGAGATAGTAGCTCCTTCGCCATCTGCCTATCCTCGTTTTTAAACGCTTGGACGCAATCTTCCATTAGATACTATTAACACACCCTTGAGTGAAAGACCAACTAGCTAGCTCGCTGACCAAGCACGCCAGCGCCTGTTTGTTTTTACACAGCCGGTGAGACTGTTGCGCAATAATTCTATTCGAATCGCATTATGTACCGAGAAGCCCCGACCGGAAGTCACGTGCGCGAGCCGCCTTCGGCGGCTTATACAGTTGTTTGCGAAGATCTTGCATAATGGAAGCGAAAGCGGAAGTGTGACGCTGGCCAATCAAATTCACTTTTCGTCACGTGTACAGCTTCAGTTAGTCACGCCTACGTGCGTTTGATTGGCAACGTCATACTTCCGCTTTCGCTTCCGTTATGCAAGATCTTCGCAAACAACTGTATTATCTACGCGCGCGCACGTATAGAAGCACTATAAAGGCTTGTTTGGTGGATTGAACAGCCAACAGGTTTCGGTGGCTCAGCGGTTTAGTGCGTGGTTTGTAGTGCATACGCTCCGAGTTCGATTACCAATCATGTATTATTTTTTTCTCTACAAAAACTTAAGTTTTTTGTCCATTTACAACGCTCTAGACGATCTTTAGCAAGGGCAGAAGGCCCGCTTTAGGACGACCTTCTCGACGATCCTTAGGCTTACCAAGGGCCGAAGGCCTGGGTTAGGACACCCTCCAGACGATCCTTAGGCTTACCAAGGGCCGAAGGCCCGGGTTAGGACACCCTCCCGACTTTGCACAGTTAGGAGAAGGTTTTTAGGGTTTAGGATTTAGGATTTGGATTTAGGATTTGGATTTAGTTGTTAGGCTAATGTTTCCTAGTGTGTGCTCAGACTAGAGTCCATATTTATCACGTGATTGCCATGGCAACCAATCGGGGCTTCTCGGTACATAATGCCGTTCTTTATTTTCTAAGAATTGACGTCATTAACTAGGGTCCGCGATGAAAAAATCGACTGTCACAGATTCAGCGGGATTGCGTCTCAGCGTGTAGAGTGGGTTGACCCGGACATAGAACAGGTAAAGAGAGAAGCGCCAAGTCCTTCCTTTTTGCAGGAAAAAACGAAAATACTTAAAATAACGTGGGCGGAGCTAGCCAATCGCAATTAAAATGCTTTTTATTCGAACGACATTCAACGCCGAAGCTTAGTGATGTTGGTAAAGACGCCCAGGATCATGCTTTCAAGAATTCCGAGGTATTCGACGTCGCAGCGTCTTCCACCATTGTTATACAGTATGATGAGTTACTTCATGAAGGGACCACCAGCTACCCATCATGATACACATGAACACACCAGACAAGCTAACATAGAGAGAGACGACAGTAATGATCACTCCTCATCTCACTCACCTACCAACCACTCCCCTCCAACACCAGTGATAGTAAGAGGAAGAAAATGATGCCTACAAAACTGCTCATATATATATATAACTGTAGCATAAGCAATGACTTCATAAGCTAACCATTACAGTGTACGACATTCAATATACATCCAGATATGTAGCTCGAGCTACATTTAAAACTATTCCATTGTTGTAATGTTTGTTATAGTGATCGAGCGTGGTAGGAAGGCGCTATGCATGTGCTCCTGTTCATATAGAAGATAGCAATGACTTTATAATTACTTCAAAGATTTTGGAATAATAATGAACCTTTATTACTTCTCTATCCCAGTTGGTCTGAAGATCAAATTATCCATCCTCACGGGTATCTATCTTTCCATTAAGAGGACGAATAGATGGATGAATGTAGTTAGTGTAGCAGATTTTAAATGGTATACAGGAGTTCATTACCTAAGAGTATCCAAGGCAATACAAAGGCATATGCTATACACATGCTACCATGTTACCAATACAATTCACTGCCTGCATGCTGGTTGCTAAGCACTAGTGGTGCACGTTAAATATTAAAACACTTGTACCATGGTTTCTAAGACACGGCCAGTGGTATATTTCAGTTATACCATAGGATTTCTTGTGGAACGGGAAGTCATGCACATGACTCCCACAGTGCAAAAAATATCATCGAAATGATCAACCTTCCAGAGAGAAAAATATGAAAGGGAGACAGTTGTGAGTCAGCCTCACCAGTAGACTATGAAGTGTGCGCAAGTCACCCTTATTAATTTTATCCTACAGATATATTTGTGGGCATTGTGGTTGCCATCAGTTACACCATGCCTACCTGAAGTGTATCATGAATACACTCAGCAATAACCATCAATCCCTCTGGGAATATTAGTTGCTTCCTGTATTCGTGATACACCACAGGTATGAGGCATGGTGTATAGTCTAATACGTATACCTTTTGTGCATAGGAACTATACACTATAATAGACGGGCAAGGAATGATGACGTACGTTCATGGCATCCCAACACTTAAGAGTACCTCAATAGTATACATAGCAGCTTTATTCAATCATGATGTACAAAGTACATGGCAGCTCTATTCATGGTTTACAAAGTACAATGCAGCAATACAAGGTTGTTGTTTTTGAGACATATTCATCCTGTATAATGAGAGAAAACTGATCAACACACACATACATACACACGCATGCATGCATGCGCAGTATCTACTCAAACTCACCATCAGGTGCTAATCTAGCTCACTGGCTAAATGATTTTCTCCTATCTTTTGAAGAGCTTTCTTCAACACTGACCATGAAGGGATGCCTTTCTTGGTAACAATGTCTTGTTGCTTCAGCCATGCGCTTAACATCTTAATCTTGCAGTTAGCGATGTCTCCTCGTTCTTCACTCTCTATCTGTTTCAGTGTTGGATAGAGCAGCAGTCCTAGCTCAAGTCCTAGACGCTGCCAGTCAACTACATTCTTCAAGAAATTGTTCACATCAACCAGGTGTTCAATACCTGCATGTATAGAGAGGAACTAGTGTCATGACTTCTGTACATGTGCATGTGTACTGTAACTCACTGAGGGTACTACATGGGTTACCAGTAGCAGCTGTGTCACTTGGGAGATCCTCCTTCTTTAGCTCAGCCACCTCCTGTACACACCAGAGTAACATTACTACCATCACATGCTACAGTACTGCTTACCAGAGGATTCCTGCCTGCAAACAGACTCCGCTTGTCAAGATGCTCTCTCAGTTCCTCGTACACTAGTGACTTCATCTTAGAGTGATGGCATATCTTTCGTACCTCATGGAGGATGGAGGAAGGAACTGGCTGATCAGCCATGACAGGGCTGAGTAGTTGAGAGACAGAGGAGGAACTAAGCAGGTGATATGGCTCAAAGGGAAGTGATTGTACTGGAAGACGACCACTGCTATCCTTATAACTGGGAACCACTGACTTGTGAAGGAGGACACATTGAGCAACGTGATAGATGTCGAATAGGTCTGAGTCGGGCAGGTTATCCAGAGGGTATTGCTGGATGAGATCAGGAGAGATGAGGAACTCACGTACATTGAGATGAAGGCAATACTGCTGTTGGAGGTGACGAACTAGACCAATGAGAGAACTGCGAAGTTCAGCATGCTCAATTAGAGTGGAGTCATTACACGACATAGCCACCAACACACATCGGTTGTTGTCAAGGAGCTCTATCACCGTTGTGATGTCATCATAATTTCTCCAAAAGATGCCGTTCCTCCACACTCTGCACACACGATGGAAACCTTGACTGGCTAGAGGGAACTTATAAGCCACTGAGAGGAGGAGAACATGAAGAAAACGCGAACTAAAAAACTCGTGTGAAACCACACACCTCAGACACCAGCCAAACTCTAGCACTCCATGCTGGACGAGGCAGTCAGGTCGCTCTGACTTAACGAGACCAGGGAAGAAGAGAAGATCAGCTGTGGAGTGAGGGGGTGCGGTCTGGAGGTTGGTGTTCTCTAGTACTGCGGGTTCAACTGGTTGACAAAACTCTAGTGACTGAAGAAAACCGACAACCATATCTGTGTTGTAGTGAGGGAATACACTGAGTAGGCTGGAAGTGGATACTATGCCTGTGTTGCTGGCAAGAGTGTCACGGTACTCTTTGAATTGACAAGGGGCAAACAGTGTTCCATTGATTTCATTTAGTAAGGTTTCTGTCTTCACTACGACCCAGTTGTTCATAAAAAGAATGAGACCTTTATCACTGAGTGTGGTCAGGATGTCAGTGAGAACAGACTGGTCGCTAGGGAGTGAAGAATCATTTTCTATATCAATTGCAGAGACTAGATCGTGTAGTGTACAGCCTACATCTGTCAGCTTTGTACGAAGGAATGCATAGACAACGTGACTATAGTAGTGGATAACAGGCTGACGGGCAGTGATGGCTTTCTGGCTATTTGTAAGTGTAGCAATCAAATGATTTGAAGCATCAGTCTTGGGTCTGCGACAGTCCATAGCAATGCACCCAACATACTCTTGTCGCTTAACTCTTCTTGCAGCCATAATGGTCTGCAGTCGGTCCTGCAGTAGTTTCCTTTTTTCCTCCACTAATAATCCCACCTGGTCAGCATGGCTTCCTATTACCAATACATGTGACTGTTCTTCTGTTGTGCTGCAGGCATTGTCGATAAAGCTTAGCCAGTAGTATAGTGACTGACAGATACTTTCGTTACTCTTACGCAGGTCTATCAAACAGATAAATATAGCTGCTGACCTTCGCATCACTTGCTCAAGTATGGCAGCATGACTGGAGTAGTAATCTTGCTGTCCGGCGAAATCATACATGACAAAGTTACTCAGCTGCTCACTGTTCTTAATGTAGTGTGGAACGATTCCTGCTGTGTAGCGTTCAACATCATCTATAGCAATTAGACAGTCTACAGGTACATCAGAACAGGTTGTTCTAGCTATGTAAACAAGATGTTTAGCTATGGTAGTCTTGCCTGAACCACCGTCTCCTGTTAGTATCAGTTTAGTGGACATGTGCACAGGGAAGGTTTTCCTGCACTCTTCGAATGGTTCAAATAGTTTGATGGTATCATAGTTGCCACTTGCCCAGTACAATGCATCGAAGCCACGCCTATCCTTAGCTAGTGGATTGACACGTCCAGTTGACAACAGATATTTTACAATGTGAGCTCTGTTAAATTGACAAGCGAAGTGAAATGGTGTTTTGCCAAAATTGCTCTCACATGATAGGTCACAGTTTTCCTCTTCGATGAGGTACTTTACGATGTCGAGGTGACCATTGTTACAGGCCAAGTGAAGCAGTGTATTTTTCCGCTTATTTTTTATGGATGGGTTACAGGCACACTCTTTGATGAGGTACAGGATAGTGTCGAAATACCCATAGCGACAAGCAAAGTAAAGTGGTGTCCAGCCAGCATTGTCCGTTTCCATTGGGTCACAGTTCAGTTCATCAGTAAAGTATTTAACCATTTCGAGCTGTCCATTGTAGGCCGCATAATGTAACGGGGTTCGCCCACGGTCATCTTTACTGTTAGCGACGCAGTCATATACAGACACTAGCGCAAAAACGACGCTTCCCCAGCCCCAGTACGCAGCTAGATGGAGTAGAGTTACCATTGAACTCACTGCGAAAAAGCCTGGTAATTGGAACTTTGTTGTGACGGTACGAACTGCAGATGGCGGTATTCGAGGTAGTAGCTCCTTCACCGTCTGTCTATCCTCGTTTGTAAACGCTTGGATGCAATCTTCTTCCATTGGGCACTAACACACCATGATTGAAAGATCAACTAGCTCGCGCTGACCAAGCACGCCAGTTTGTTTACACAGTGAGATTGTTGCGCAATAATAGACCTTTTTACCCTGAGAGCTGGAATGTTGCGGTAATCAATAATTATACGTGACGTCACGGCTGGAGTACATTCTTCCGCCATTTTGTTACGTTAATACATTGTGGCAATGGGAAAAACAGCGTTTTGCGTAGCTGTGTAACTCTGCAACGCGGCCGAATATTCTAATTCTACTGATATCCATGGAAAGTTGAAAACTTGCTCTACACAACCCAGAAGAAAACGAGCAGCAAACTCATCCAGACGCCGAGTTGCAATGCTGGCAAACAAGTAGGTGGCGGTCGTAATAATGGCTGTTTGCTAGCACGCACAGCTGATATCACAGTCATTGCCGTTTGTTAACTAGTGTGTTGTCATGGCTGGATAGTATTCGATTAGAATGGATGACGACGAGGACTACAAGTTCGATAACATGTCCTCTTCAGATAGGTTTAACCACACCTTTGCCGATTACAAGCACTGCCGTGTTTCAGTCGTCGTCCATTCTATTGAAATACCATCCACCCATGACAGCACACTGGTTAACAAACGGCAATGACTGTGATATCAGCTGTGCGTGCTAGCAAACAGCCATTATTACGACCGCCACCTACTTGTTTGCCAGCATTGCAACTCGGCGTCTGGATGAGTTTGCTGCTCGTTTTCTTCTGGGTTGTGTAGAGCAAGTTTTCAACTTTCCATGGATATCAGTAGAATTAGAATATTCGGCCGCGTTGCAGAGTTACACAGCTACGCAAAACGCTGTTTTTCCCATTGCCACAATGTATTAAAGTCAGTTATACCATGCCTACCTGTATAGTGTATCATGAATACACTCAGCAATAACCATTAATCCCTCTGGGAATAATAGTTATTGCTTCCTGTATTTGTGATACACCACGGGTAGGCATGGTGTAATTAATACATTATTATACCTTTTGTGCGTAGGAACTACACTATAATAGGCAGGGAATGAATGATGACATATGTACATGGTATCCCAACACTTCAGAGTATCTCAACAGTATACATAATATAGCAGCTTTATTCATTCATGATTTTTATTTAATGAAGCAAAGTGAAGTTTTAAATAATGCAGTGGTACAAGGTTGTTGTTTTAGGTGAGTGTACATTCCTCCTGTAAGAGAGACAACTCAGTGATAAACACATACAGTTGTCTACTCCAACTCACCATCAGATGATAATCTCACTGGCTAACTGATTTTCTCCTATATTTTGAAGAGCTTTCTTCAGCACTGACCATGAAGGGATGCCTTTCTTGGAAACAATGTCTTGTTGCTTCAGCCATGCGCTTAACATCTTAATCTTGCAGTTAGCGATGTCCCCTCGTTCTTCACTCTCTATCTGTTTCAGTGTTGGATAGAGCAGCAGTCCTAGCTCAAGTCCTAGACGAAGCCAGTCAACTACATTCTTCAAGAAATTGTTCACATCAACCAGGTGTTCAATACCTGCATGTATGGAGAGGAACTAGTGTCACAACTTGTGTACAATCATGTGTGTACTGTGACTCACTGAGGGTACTACAGGGGTCACCAGTAGCAGCTGTGTCACTTGGGAGATCCTCCTTCTTTAGCTCAGCCACCTCCTGTACACACCAGAGCAACATTACTACCATCACATGCTACAGTACAGCTTACCAGAGGATCCCTGCCTGCAAACAGACTGAGCTTGTCAAGATGCTCTCTCAGTTCCTTGTACACTAGTGACTTCATCTTAGAGTGATGGCAGAGCTTTCGTACCTCATGGAGGATGGAGGAAGGAACTGGCTGATCAGCCATGACAGGGTTGAGTAGTTGAGAGACAGAGGAGGAACTAAGCAGATGATATGGCTCAAAGGGAAGTGACTGTACTGGTCATAACTGGGAACCACTGGCTTGCGAAGGAGGACACATTGAGCAACGTGGTACATGTCGAATAGGTCTGAGTCTGGCAGGTTATCCAGAGGGTATCGCTGGATAAGATCAGGAGAGATGAGAAACTCATGTACATTGAGATGAGGGCAATACTGCTGTTGGACGCGACGAACTAGACCAATGAGAGAACTGCGAAGTTCAGCATGCTGAATTGGAGCGAGATCATTTATTAGAGTGGAGTCATTACACGACATAGCCACCAACACAAATCGGTTGTTGTCAAGGAGCTCTATCACCGTTGTGATGTCATCATAATTTCTCCAAAAGATGCCGTTCCTCCACACTCTGCACACGCGATGGAGACCTTGACTGGATACTTTTAGAGGGAAATTGTAAGCCACAAAGAGGAGGAGAACATGAAGAAAACGCGAACTAAAAAACTCGTGTGAAACCACACACCTCAGACACCAGCCAAAGTTTAACGCTCCATGCTGGACGAGGCTGTCAGGTCGCTCTGACTTAACGAGACCAGGGAAGAAGAGAAGATCAGTTGTGGAGTGAGGGGGTGCGGTCTGGAGGTTGGTGTTCTCTAGTACTGCGAGTTCAACTGGTTGACAAAAATCTAGTGACTGAAGAAAACCGACAACCATGTCTGTGTTGTAGTGAGGGAATACACTGAGTAGGCTGGAGGTGGATACTATGCCAGTGTTGCTGACAAGAGTGTCACGATACTCTTTGAATTTACAAGGAGCAAACAGTGTCCCGTTTATTTCATTTAGTAAGGCTTCTGTCTTCACTACAACCCAGTTGTGCATAAAAAGGATGAGTCCTTTATCACTGAGTGTGGTCAGGATGTCAGTGAGGACAGACTGGTCGCTAGGGAGTGAAGAATCATTTTCTTTAGTAATTGCAGAGATTAGATCGTGTAGTGTACAGCCTACATCTTTCAGCTTTGTACGAAGGAATGCGTAGACTACGTGACTGTAGTAGTGGATGACAGGCTGACGTGCAGCAATAATCTTCTGGCTATTTTTAAGTGTACCAATCAAATGATTTGAAGCATCAGTGTTGGGTCTGCGACAGTCCATAGCAATGCATCCTACATACACTTGGCATTTTATTCTTCTTCCAGCCATAATGGTCTGCAGTCGGTCTTGCAGTAGTTTACTTTTTTTCTCAACTAATAATCCCACCTGGTCAGCATGGCTTCCTATTACTAATACATGTGACTGTTCCTCTGTTGCGCTGCAGGCATTGTCGATAAAGCTTAGCCAGTAGTAGAGTGACTCACTGATACTTTCGTTACTCTTACGCAGGTCTATCAAACAGATAAATATGGCTGCTGACCTTCGCATCACTTGCTCGAGTATGGCAGCATGACTGGAGTAGTAATCTTGCTGTCCGGCAAAATCATACATGACAAAGTTATTCAGCTGCTCACCGCTCTTAATGTAGTGTGGAATGATTCCTGCTGTGTAGCGTTCAACATCATCTATAGCAATTCGACAGTCTACAGGTACATCAGAACTAACTTGTTTAGCTATGTAAACAAGATGTTTAGCTGTGGTAGTCTTGCCTGATCCACCATCTCCTGTTAGAATCAGTTTAGTGGACATGTGCACTGGGAAGGCTGTCCTGCACTCTTCGAATGGTTCAAATAGTTTGATGGTATCAAAGTTGCCACTTGCCCAGTACAATGCATCGAAGCCACGATTATCCTTAGCAAGTGGATTGACACGTCCAGTTGATAACAGATATTTTACAATGTGAGCTTGGTTAAATTGACAAGCAAAGTGAAGTGGTGTTTTTCCGATCCTGTGTTTACATGATAGGTCACAGTTTTCCTCTTGGACGAGGTACTTTACAATGTCGAGGTGACCATTGTTACAGGCCAAGTGAAGCAGTGTACAGTCCCGATTATTTTTGATGGATGGGTTACAGCCATGCTGTTTGATGAGGTACAGAATAGTGTCAAAATAGCCATAGCGACAAGCAAAGTAAAGTGATGTCCAGCCAGAATTGTCCGTTTCCATTGGGTCACAGTTTAGTTCATCAGTAAAGTATTTCACAATTTCTAGCTGTCCATTGTAGGCCGCATAATGCAACGGGGTTCGCCCACGGTTATCTTTACTGTTAACGTCGCAGTCATATACAGACACTAGTGCAAAAACGACGCTTTCCCAGCCCCAATACGCAGCTATATGGAGCAGAGTTACCATTAAACTCACTGCGTTGAAGCCTGGTAATTGGAACGTTGTTGTGACGGTAAGAACTGCAGATGGCGGTATTCGAGGTAGTAGCTCCTTCGCCATCTGCCTATCCTCGTTTCTAAACGCTTGAACGCAATCTTCTTCCATTAGATACTATCAACACACCATGATTGAAAGACCAACTAGCTCGCGCTGACCAAGCCGGCACGCCTGTTTAGTTTACACAGTGAGATTGTTGCGCAATAATTTATTTTTCTAAGAAAATGAGTCGATGAATAATTTTGAATAATAAATAATTTTTCTAAGAAATAATTAATTTTTCTAAGAAATTAAGTCGATGAATAATTATGCTCCCCTGTGGTTTGAGTTGACACTACTAGATGATTATTGATCTGCAGTTCAAAAGTACTTGTGGAGCTGTGAAAGAAGTCTAGTTGGGCGAGGACACAGACTCGCCCACGCCTAACTAAAAGAAGACAACGTCAAGTCTATCATTCGGCAATAAGGTTAGTTAACCCTAGTCTAGTTAGCTACAAATAGTGGGAGCACATCTAGTCCTGTTGATGCTACAGAACAAGTGTTGTTTACCAGTTCACCATCAATCACGACATCAGTACGACATTAAGTTTTGCTGCTTATACATTTCGCACAGCGCAACAGCTCATGTATAACCAAAAGGTATTACAATTAAGGCAAGCTATTTAATTAAAACCAGAATGAGTCTGAAATTTATTGTTTTTTACTACTATTTAGTTATTCTTTCCATTTCAGTTTATTATGACGGTGCTATGTTTTGATATCGAATTCCTAGCAAGTATCCTCTTCTGTAAACATACACTATGCATGCCTATAATATACAAGAAAATTAAAAGATTTTTATCGAAATCAAAAGGATGTAGTGATGAAGAAATCTACTACTGGTCCACAATGTAAACCAACAAGGAACAACCATGGAATGGTAACACGATTGACTTGCTAACAGACCATAGATCCCTACATCAGTGGCTACTGTGGCTGACTATAGCTAGTTCAGCTAGTTGCTGTTGACTAACACATGACGTGCATTGAATTGAATTCAGCTTGTGACAAATATATCGGCCACTGATGTAGGGATCTATGGTCTGTTAGCAAGTCAATCATGTTACCATTCCATGGTTGTTCCTTGTTGGTTTACATTGTGGACCAGTAGTAGATTTCTTCATCACTACATCCTTTTGATTTCGATGTAGAAATCTTTTAATTTTCTTGTTTGTGTCCTTTTTTCTTTTTCAGTGAAGTGCAGTTCAATATTATGCATGTACTGAGCCGTCTTTGTTTCCACCATTAGTTTACTTTTACTGTTGTTGATGCCTTTTCTTTATAATTATTACAGCTAAAAATTGATTGTCATATCAGCTCGCCTACGCATACATGCAGTGCACACGAGCCCCGCCCACACTTGTTTGTAATTGTCGACACGGAGGACAAGTACATCCATAAGACTGATAAGTACAAGTACGAGAAATTGCACTTAAGTACAAGTACGGAGAAAATTGTACTTAAGTGTGCTTAAGTACAAGTACCAATGTACTTGTCATGAAGAATGACTGCACCTCAGCAAGACACCTGCCCACCCCCAGCTATAGAGGCCCTAACACTGCACAAATGAGCAGTGAAATGGTGTTTACAGACAGCAATACAGGATCGTTTAGTTCCAAGCAACAACATTCGGTATGTGTCTCTCCATTCAGACAAGCCATGCCACTGTCTTCCCCATTCCCAGCAACTTCACCATCCAAATCGGCTAACGGCACCTCTCCATCTTCAGCAGCAAACGGCTACTCTCCATCTAAACCATTGCCAGCAACTAACAACGGAGGTCCGTACAAACAAGAAACCGATCGTCCTCCTTCTTCACTAGACAATCCTTAGCCGAATCAAACAGCTAGTAATTGACCATTATGAACACAAGTCACTATCACAAGCTGGTCTCTCTCTCTCTCTTCTACAATACTCACCTGTGTCTTATTATTTGCACGTATATACATTTTTGTACTCCCTATAAATAATTTTTTTGTCATTGAAAGTTTGCCCAAAAATTTTTTATGCTTTAAAAACTTTGACGTGTATTATGTGAAGTAATTTTTGTCATGTTCAACTGCGTTGATATAATAAAAATCGATATTTCACTCCATTCTCTTCAATGATCTCATCAGAATACTCCTTATCACTGAGAAAAAAACAAAATAAATATTCATGTTCGGATTCGGGTGCACTGTCTCACTCACTGAATGATATGAAAGTTATCTTTATTGGGCCACTTGAAGAACACATCACATGGGAAGTCCTCCATGATATCAGTGTAATATACTCTATCACACAATGGAGACTGTAGTGCTTCCTGTAGTACAAACAATGTACTTTACAGAAGATTCATATGCGACACTAAAACTGGTACTAAGAATGTGTTTACATTGAGAGAGTACAATCAGGAGTTCATGAAGTGGGCAAGGGAGTGTGAAACTTCGTATTCTCACAACACAATGTACCGTCTGACACAGAAATGATCTGACAAGTGAGAAACCGTCTGACAAGGCTCTGGCATGTGTTTACACAAACCGTGCACAAAAGAGAAGCTCTGCCATTTGATGTAAAAATGGGTGGAGCTAAAATTATTATCATAGTGACAGTAGTGATCCAAGAAGTATAAAATGGTGTCCCATAGGCAGTATGTCCTACATATAAAGGTAGGTGCAGTTTGACAGTAAACAAATTATAAAGGCATTGGCGTAACATGCTGATCCGGTTAATAAGTACAAACATACTAATGCAGAGTACCAGCTGCCCACAGACTGGAGGGGCACCACACACATTATTGTATCTCTCACCTCATAAACTGAGGCTCCACCCAGTATATAGACACTCTCGATTTGGTCAGAAAGGGGCGGGGCACTCACACTATCAACACATGACTGAAGAGAGGGTGAGACCAAGTGAGCACCAGGAACCTCTGAACTGAGACAGGGAGGGAGAGGGAGGGAAGGGGAAAGGAGAGAGAGGGAGAGAGAGAGAGGGGGGGAGGAAGGGAGAGAGAGAGAGAGAGAGAGAGAGAGAGAGAGAGAGAGAGAGAGAGAGAGAGAGAGAGAGAGAGAGAGAGAGAGAGAGAGGAGAGAGAGGGGGGATGGAGGGAGGGAGAGAGGGGGGAGGGAGGGAGGGAGAGAGAGAGGGAGGGAGAGAGAGAGGTAGGGAGGGAGGGAGAGAGAAAGAGGGAGGGAGAGAGAGAAGGAGGAAGGAGGGAAAGAGGGAGAAAGAGAACGAAGTACCTCTTGTGTTAGTGATGGGTGTAGTTACGATACCTTGGTTTACTGGTGAGCACTATATTGTATCGTCCCTTAAGTGGCCGTACTTTAGCTGGTAGCGACAGCCATGTCTTTCTACCCATGATAACAGCATTCTGCTTCTCTACGGTGTGTGTGTGTATGTGTAACAGAGAGAGTGAGAGAGAGAGAGAGAGAGAGAGAGAGAGAGAGAGAGAGAGAGGGGGGGAGGGAGAGAGGGAGAGAGAGAGAGAGAGAGAGAGAGAGAGAGAGAGAGAAAGAGAGGGAGAGAGAGAGGGGGGAGGGAGAGAGAAGGTATCAGATTATGCCTCATACAAACACTCTGTGCAGAGTAACAAGAAAGGGACGCAAAATTGTGTCAAGATCAAATTGTTCGGCCAGTGATCCTAGTCTGGCAGCCCCGCCCCTTTGCATTACAGTGGAAGGGTCTGGCGTCAGCAGTATCAAATAGTAGTAGCGGTGGAATTTAAAGCACGTCAAAATTTTTATGTCACAATTTGTAATAAAATTAATGGCAGCAGTCAGTGTGCTGTTTGATTTATTGATCTAGCACACAAAATTGGCGGAAGAAGCAACCTTCAGTCACCTTAAAGATTAAACTACGACATCTAATTGAAGCACCAATGGAAAGCAGGCAAAGCATAGACACTTTCAGTACAGTGTTTACAACCTAAGTTACAAAGGCGAGCGTCCAAGCCAGCTCTAGCATTCTTACTTACAACCATTACGTTCAGTAGCTCGTTCATAACATTTCATTTGCATGGTCAGAACAGGTGTACAGCGCGTTTACTGCAGCAAATACTGCGTGATTTCTAGGCGAATGTTCGTAGCTTATGAATATTCATAATAAATTGAGTCTACTGTACGTTTCTGCAATCTGATTAGATCGCAGAAATCCCTGTGACTGCTACAACTACTTGATACTGTTCACACCAGACCTAATGCGAAGGGGCGGGGCTGCCAGACTACAGTGCCCATCATGAGATTCCGAATCAGACGTACGTACCGGCTTGTGTGAGCTTAGTAAAAACACAACCTTAGCTCAAGATCACGTCTTGCTATTGTATTGTGAGTGATGAGTTGACTCACGTGGGTCTTCAGTCTTTGTGGTGATGGTTGCTAGGCGCTTCAAGTCAGTCCTACAGTTCGTGTAGTCACGTGACAGTACACAGTGATGTAGTGCTCTCACCTGATACGGGGCCACGGTATCCTATTCTCGTATCCTATCCCGCTATTGCGAGACACAGCCACAACCACGCTAAACCGCTTCCTACATCCAGCCGCCATATTTCAAACCACACCTACAATCGTGCAAAATTTTGTTCATCAAATTTTATCAAAATTGCGAGTATTAGAAGTCATGCAGCCTCTAAACTGTTAGCCAGCTCCAGCCAGCTCCTAGCATCCGGCCGCAAGTGTTATTGGAGACAATTGGTGACTTTTTGCACTAAAACTCTCTTATATATTATACTGTAGGCAAGAAATCCCCTTCAATGGCATGAATGGCCTTTACCTGGACCCACACAAGTCCTGTACGTATGAGTGAAAACTGATGAACACACTGTCACACAAGATGTGGTATTGACTTACCATCATCATATAATTATCTCATCACTGCAGACTGAAATGAATCTGTACCTCTCAGGCAAAGGTACTGGTACTGGTAATGGTAATGGTGATGGTACTGGCAATGGTCCTCACATGCTGTGGATGAGGTGAAATAAGCTTGAACTGTACAAAACAGCAGTGTGGTAATAAATTATTCATACCTTGTACTCCTACATCTAGTAATTTTTATTTTCATTGAATTTAATTTTTAATTACAAAAAATTATTAATTTTGTTTATTGGAAAACAAACTCCTCCAGCTAATCCAGATGATGGAGGTACCACTGTATACAAACTTACAGTAAGTTTATTCACTCACCAGTTCACAACACACATATTTATTAGCATAGCAAAGTTTAACCTGGCTTCTTCTCTAACTAGGAGGAATGGTACTGTTGAAACAGCAGTAAGATGATGAACCACTGGATACATTAATTTTGTTGTGTCATTAATTGTGTTGCATTTGAATGAGTTTCTCTTTGTTCATTAACTGTTATGATAGAAGCCTATCTACCTCTTACTGAACATAGCTCCTTCCCAATGCATACCTTACTATGGAGGATAGCTTACACAATTCTCTTTGTCATAAGTCCTTAAGTGTATGCAACCATGAATATGTCCTGTTGGACAGCAATGGTCCTTTCCTATGTCACGAGGTTACTTACACACACCAATGATTATCATTACTGCAGTAGTAATAATTGTTTTTACCATGCTGTCCAAGAGTGCATATTCATGGACTAGTTGCATATTCTCAGAGTCTCAGGTAATGAACTATGCAAGTTATGCAACTGTCAATATGCCATGTTGGTCTGATCTGTGGCTATAATTATGTCACTAGTGATGTACTTAGCACCATAGATATTTTTATGATAGCACACAGCATTAATTTTGCAACATTTTAATAATATTCACACCATTTTTTGTAATGATATTCACTACATACTGTACTAATGACTGTGCTAGGGTAGGCTACATCATCTTTCCACTTTGAACTACCCTTCTTTGGTGTCTCAGTAAGAAATTCTGGTCCTGCAGGTGAAGCTGGTCATGAGATCAAGAAAGACGCAGGCTTGCATGCTGTTGCACTTCTGTTGAATCTCTGGGCACTCACTCTCTCTAATAACTGCATGTCTCACAACAACGCCATGATTCTTATGTTCAGATTTCACTCTCTTTAACTTACCCTTCTTTTGTTTCTATAAATTCTATTTTGTCATAGTTACAAGACATAATAATTATTGCTTCCACATGTGCTTCTATTTTGCATTATGCAATAGTGCATTATGTGTATGCATGTGTTCACACTACATAATACTGAAGTAGCTTCAGAACTGCACGAGCCAAGCGGTCTGAATTTTTGTGACACTGTCACACAACTACAATTAAATTATTTTGAAATCGTTTTTATGCACACAGCCTCTATAATATGCAAAGATTCAACAACATCAAGTTTAGAAAACAGATATCATGCATGGTAATTAGCATTTAGTTCTAAGATATTACCAATTTCTAATCTAGGCAGATCCCAAAATTGTTCTGGTGAAAGGCCATTGAACACTGACTGCAGTATTTGGCAGGGGTAGCGATGTGAACAAAGAAGAATAACGTGATTCTCAAATTCCATCTCCACTTCTTGGACAAGCTTGGACATTCGTTGCGCTACCTGCATCACACTTTCCATATCCTCGTCATTATGTGTGGGTTTTTCCATATCTCTTTCCCGCAGTTCCTCAACCATTTCTTTAGTTTTGTATTTCATGTTCCACTTGTCCGTGCCACGCTCTCTCAAAGCTTCTTTCATTTCCAGTGCTGATTTTTCAAGGCCTAAAAAATCACGAATGATTTCAGCTGTCTCTTTGGCCCGGAGAAAGTCAGATGAATATATCAACACTTTGTCCTTCGGTACATCAGTCAACTTAAATTCCATTAGTTGAGCAGCCTATAATAAATAAATCATGAGTCATATTCAGGCATGCACTCTGCAGTAAACTGACATCTGTAGCTTGCCTCCGGCCAGTGTCAGTCAGTCCATACTCAACACATCCAATTTTAGGGTCACTAACACAAATATTTCGCGTGTTTGTCTCGGACTAATGGAGATATAAGAGTGATGTACAGATATAATATAATACGTATACTATACAATATTTTGCGCATGAGAACGAGTCACATGCAACTTGATCTTGTAACATGCGCAGTAGCTATAATTATAACTTAGTAAACTAGTTACGCCGCTCAGTCATGATTATAACTTTTAGGCATAGCGGCAGCTACTGAACAATTATGGCCTACACTGAATGAAACTACTGAAGAGCCGGGGAGACACCACTGACATCATGGCCGAGATGCTAAACTGACTGACGTGAAACAGCGCCGGGTAGAATAATTATTATTATCATAACGTATGATGTATGAGAATAACCGACACGCGGGCAGTCAATACACTGATTGGGCTCACTATACAATGTGTATATAGTCAGGCGTTGTCTGACTCTCGCATATGCGAAAAGTCAGGCAACGCCTGACTACTACATGTGGCGGTACATTACCTCGCAATGTCGAATGACAAAATATTGATTTCTGAGCGGCTTTTTCGGAAGGTTTAACTCAGAAGTCGCCATGAACTGCAAGGGCTCAGAATAGTACTGCCTGCCAATTTTACACTGCAGACAGACGGATAGCAAACTGCTGCGTTGCGGCGCTGGGCATGCACTGACGTCAGAGATATGATATAATTATAGTTAAATAAGCGTTGAAGAATGCTGACTTGCTGCAATGTTGCACGCCGTCAACTTATGATCAAGTTGCACCACGGCGCGAGCTGAGGAATTTAATAACTTAATAATGACGTGACGTCATGCTCAGAATACCGCTTCCGTGATTAATGGGCGTTATACCTATCCTGACCAATCAGATTGCGCTGTTTGAGGGATATATAACCGGTCATATTTCCTTCCGCGTCATGTGCCCAAGATCAGAACAGCCTTTAGCATGGTACAAGTAAGTTATATCACATGTTGGCGGGACGTATGACCCGTTGTATCCCTCGGGAAAGGGCTGGCGCTCTCGTAAAGTCTCGAAAGCGCCTCGGGCTTCGCTCTCGGCGCTTCCTCGACTTCACTTGAGCGCGCCCTTTCCCCGGCGCGGGATATAACCCACACTTAGTAGTTCCGTTAGTGCTAGAAATGGCCATACTATAATGCGTAAGTTTCGTCGACTCGAACACACAACTGACAATTAATGCATGGATCGTGATCGAAAAATCGTCGTTGCGCTAAGAGCCGCATCTAAAATTTTTCTCTTTGCTGATGACAACTTTTTGTTCTTAATTCTCCACCCAATTTCTAATGATGCTATTTCAACCAGTCACAACTGAGATCTTAACTCTATTCACTCTTCGCATCAATTAATCAAATCTGAAGATATCTAAGTTTAATATGATCTTTTCATTCATATCCCAAGTTTTTTTTTTTTTTTTTTTTTTTTATTGCCCGAGTTGTTATTATTATTATTATTATTATTATTATTATTATTCATACAAGAAAAGAAAAGGAAAATAAATTACTAGTTATGACACTAAGGTGTAAGTATAAGAAAAGGAAAAGAAAATAAAGAAAATAAGATAAAGGTAAATAGTTAACTAAAACACAAACAGCAACAAAGTAACACTAAGGTGTAAGGAAAAAATAAATACATAAAATAATAAGAAAATTAATAAGAAAACTATATTTACAAACAAACAAAAGAGTAAACTAATTAATTAAGAATTTGAAAACATTAAGTTCAGTCCCGCTCCATCCTCCATACCAACACCACTTCTCCATTTCACTCTAGAGCCTCTCACACAATAGTTCGTTGCTCTCAGTATCGCGAAAGACAATCTTGTTCTCATCCATCCCATAACTTCAGCATACGGCTTGTCCCACTTTCTTGAAAGCTTATCAGCAAATCTCTGAAGTGTGAGGTCTGCTTCTCTTGCCAATAGACCATCTACAGACAGCACAAAGGGGGTGAATGAAGCATGACGATCAGCAGCAGCCTGATTGTATTTTATCCCAAGTTCGCCGTTTTTGACCAGCTTTCTCCTCTTCCATTTATAGCTCTGATCTGCTTTGAAAAGTGGAATATCAATACAATATCTTGATCACTTTTACTTGATCACTTTACAATATATTGATCACAATATATCACTTTTGCTTGCACTCTATCTTGGTCTAAACATAGTCTGCTGTCAGACTTATTGGCCTAGTTTATTAAAACTTTTATGCCAACCATATGCATGATTCGTCAATCAATTTGGAAGATCAATTTGGAAGCTCAGTTTGGGATCTCTAGCTCTGCAATTGCTAAAGAAAATGATTGTTCTCTCCCTAGTGACCAGTCTGTCCTCATTGAGATCCTGACCACACTCAGCGATAAAGGTCTCATCCTTTTCATACACCATCCTCACTCCAGTTGGTCATCGTAGTGAAGACAGAAGCCTTGCTAAATGAAATCAATAGAACACTGTTTGGCCTTCATCTTGCCATGCAGCAACACTGACATAGTATCCACCTCCAGCCTACTCAGTGTATTCCCTCATATATGCTTGTCTGTTTTCTTTAGTCACTGGATTTCTGTCAATTAGTTGAGCCGTCGGTACTAGAGAACACCAACCTCCAGACTGCACCCTCTCACTCACTCCATAGCTGATATTCTTTTCTTCCCTGGTCATATTCAGTCAGAGCGACCAGACAGCCTCTTCCAGCAGGGAGCACTAAAGTTTGGCTGGTGTCTGATGTGTGTGGATCCACACGAGTTTTTTAGCTCTCGTTTTCTTCACATTCTCCTCCTCTCAGTGGCTTACAAGTTCCTTCTATTTTATACATATGTATGCACGTCCCTTTATAACAATATCTTTTACTATAATAATTTTGTTTATTTTTTCCTTATTTTGTTAGTTAGTCTAAAACATGTAGCTTTATCTTATTTTCTATATTTTTTCTTTTCATTATCTGTTTTTTATTTATGTTTTTTCCCCTACATCTTAGTGCTACTTAATAAAGACATTAACTAAAGACAATATTTTGTTGCTATTAATTTTTATTGTGGGTGCAATAAAATTGAGAAATTAAATACTGAATAACCACCCTCATGTGCAAAAAGATTTTGTTCAAAATTTTAAGAGCGATGAATGTCAGCTCGATTCTAGTCCTCCTGTATGAGAGACAACTGATAAACACACACACAGTCATCTACTCCAACTCACCATCAGGTGCTAATCTCACTGGCTAACTGATGCTCTCCTATCTCCTCTAGTGCTGTTCTCAGCACTGCCCATGATGGGATACCTTTCCGAGAGACATGGCCTTGTTGCTGTAGCCATGCAGCCAGCATCTCCATCATACAGTCATCCACGTTGTCACGCTGTGCTCTCTCTATCTTCTGCAGTGTAGGATAAAGCAGTCCCAGAGCCAGACCGAGCTTCTTCCAATGAACAACACTTTCCAAACGCATTTGCACTGCAAGCAGATCATCAATACCTGTATAGAGGAGTACCACTGTCACAACTTGTGCACATGTGTGTACTGTGACTCACTGAGGGTACTACAGGGGTCACCAGTAGCAGCTGTGTCACTTGGGAGGTCCTCCTTCTTTAGCTCAGCCACCTCCTGCATGTACACCAGAGAAACATTACTACTACAGTACAGCCACACTGCAGCTCACCAGAGGATTCCTGCCTGTGAACAAACTAAGTTTGTCCAGATGCTTTCTCAGTTCCTTGTACACTAGTGGCTTCTTCCTGAGCTGCAGACTGAAGCGTTTCTGTACCTCACAGAGGAGGGTGGCTGGAACTGGTTGGTCAGCCTTACTGGTGTTGAACAGCTCACAGACAGAGGAGGGGCTAAGGAGGTGGTATGGCTCTAAGGGTAGTGACTGTGTTGGGAGGCGACCAATACAATATTCACTCTGACTAAGAATAGATGGTTTACGCTGAAGAATAGACACAGCTACGTCCTGGATATAGAACAAGTCAGAGTCAGGCAGCTGGCTATCCAAGGGATATCGCTCGATGAGATCGGGAGAGACGAGGCACTCACACACTTCAACTTGTGGGCAGTGCTCTTGGTGAAGACGGTGAACCAGACTAATAAGTGAGCTTCGAAGTTTGGCATGCTCCATTGGTCTGTCCTTGCTGCATGACATGGCCACCAACACCCACTGATTGTTGTCAAGAAGCTCAATGAGTGTTGTGATGTTGTCAGAGTCAGTCCAGGAGATGCCATTCTTCCAGACATTGCACCTTCGTTGGAGACCACATAGAGTTGAAGTAACCTTACGTTGGACAGATTGTGAGAATCGATAAGCGACAGAGAGGAGGAGGATATGAAGGAAGCGAGAACTAAAGTATTGTTCAGGATCCACACACCCCAGACACCAGCCAAACTTTAGCGCTCCCTGCTCGATGAGGCTGTCTGGTCGCTCGGACTGAACAAGACCAGGGAAGAAGAGAAGATCAGCTGTGGAATGAGAGGGCGTGGTCTGGAGGTTGGTTTTCTCTAGTACTGCGGGTTCAACTGGTTGACAAAAATCTAGAGACTGAAGAAAACCGACAAGCATATCTGTGTTGTAGTGAGGGAATACACTCTGTAGGCTGGAGGTGGATACTATGCCAGTGTTGCTGGCAAGAATGTCACGATGCTCTTTGAATTGACGAGGGGCAAACAGTGTTCCATTGATTTCGTTTAGCAAGGCATTTGTCTTGACTACGACCCAGCTGGAGTGGGGATGGTGTATGAAAAGGATGAGACCTTTATCACTGAGTGTGGTCAGGATCTCAATGAGGACAGACTGGTCGCTAGGGAGAGAACAATCATTTTCTTTAGCAATTGCAGAGACTAGATTGTGTAGTGTACAACCTACAACTGACAGCTTTGTACGAAGGAATGCGTAGACGACGTGACTATAGTAGTGGATGACGGGCTGACTAGCAGAGATGGCTTTCTGGCTGTTGGCAAGTGTGGTGATCAAACGACGTGAAGCATCAGTGTTGGGTCTGCGACAGTCCATAGCAATGCACCCAACATACTCTTGTCGCTTTACTCTTCTGGTAGCTATGATGGTCTGCAGCAGTGAGCTCTTCTCCTCCACTGATGATGTGACCTGGTCGGCATGGCTGCCCACAATCAACACGTGTGACCGTCCCTCCGCTGTGCTGCAGGCATTGTCGATAAAGCTTAGCCAGTAGTGGACTGACTGACAGATTCTCTTGTTGCTCTTACGCAGGTCAATCAAACAGAAAAACATGGCTGCTGACCTTCGCATCACTTGCTCAAGTACGGCAGCATGACTGGAGTAGTATTCTTGCTGTCCAGCGAAATCGTACACGACAAAGTTGCCCAGCTGCTCACTCTGGATGTGGTGTGGAACGATCCCTGCTGTATAGCGTTTGACATTAGCAACACAGTCTACAGGTACATCAGAACTAGCTGTACTAGCTAGGTGGACGAGGTGCTCAGCTGTGGTAGTCTTGCCTGCTCCACTGTCTCCTGTTAGAATCAGTTTAGTGAACGTGTGCACTGGGAAGGCTGTCCTGCACTCTTCGAATGGTTCAAATAGTTTGATGATGTCATAGTTGCCACTTGCCCAATACAATGCAGTGTTGCCATATTTGTTCTCAGCCAATGGACTCACTCGACCAGTTGACAACAGATATTGTACAATGTGGGTGTGGTTACGTAGACAACCATAGTGAAGCAATGTCTCACCATTATTGAACTCACATGATGGGTCACAGTGTTCCTCTTCAATCAGGTACTGGACAATGTTGAGATGACCATTAATACAAGCATAGTGTAGCGATGTCTCGCCATACTTGTTTCTGCATGATGGGTTGCAATGCCCCTCAATGATGAGATACTTGACGGTGTTTAGGTGACCATTACTACAAGCAAAGTGAAGTGGTGTCCTGCCATCATTGTCCTCACATGAAGGATCACAGTGTTTCTCCTTGATGAGATACTGGGAAATGTTGAGTTTACCTTGACGACTAGCATAGTGAAGTGGAGTCCAATCATAACTGTTCTTTTCCATAGGGTCGCATTGTAGTTCAATGATGAAATATTTCACTACCTCGAGGTGTCCATTGTAGGCGGCATAGTGCAACGGAATCTGTCCCTCGCTGTCTTTACTGTTGGCGGCGCAGTAGTACACAGACACTAGAGCAGTAACGACATCTCCCCAGCCCCAGTACGCAGCTAGGTGGAGCAGACCCGGCTGAAGCCAGCACCACATTCGCCAGCACCACATTCGTAGAAGCCATATATCAACATTTTTGTGGTTAGTGGTACATACGAGCTCAATTGCGAAGACGCAGTTAGCGCAGCCATTGCGCTCGACGTCATCGAGTCTCGAGGCTAGACTAGCCGCCATGCAGAGCAGTCAGAGAGCAGCGGGCCAGCGCCTGTGAGTCAGTACTATACCTGTACAGCATGTAGGCCTATTGGTAGTGCTCTATTCTCTGCCAGCATCTCAAGTTATTCACTATACATTTGTAACTTGTCACGCTGCTTATTGTTACTTACTGGGTGTGGCACTGAATCAGTGACTATGCAATAACTGACCAATTTCTACATGTGAGTTCCTTCTAGAGGTGCATGTCAAATCTCATTTTCTCTCTTTCTAGGTGTTTCCTGGACCCAGCAATAAGAGTTTGTACATTGATATTTACCGATAACGACACACTCCGCCTTATTGCTGGGTGTGGCAATGACTGACCAATTTCTACATGTGAGTTTCTTCTAGAGGTACATGTGCAGATGTCAAATCTCATTTTCTATCCTTCTAGGTGTTTCCTGGACCCAGCAATAAGAGTGTGTACGTTGATATTTACCGATAACAACACACTCCGCATTATTGCTGGGTGTGGCAATTTGTGCTGGCTATGTACAACATCCAGGCTTTTTTACTTTATTGCAACTTGTAGAACAGTGTCTTAGCTTCACCATGGTACAATTGGTTTGTCACTAGCTAGTTCACAGACCCAGCACAAATTCAGATAGTACTTTTAACTGTTATTTATGAATCTCATTAACACATTTTGAATTTGTGCTGGCTATCTACGAACTCCAAGAGTTTAATCTTTATTGCATCTTGTAGAACAGTGTCTTAGCTTCACCATGGTACAATTGGTTTGTCACTAGCTAGTTCACAGGCCCAGCACAAATTCAGATAGTACTTTTAACTGTTATTTATGAATCTCATTAACACATTTTGAATTTGTGCTGGCTATGTACAACAGCCAGGCTTTTGTACTGTATTGCATCTTGTAGAACAGTGTCTTAGCTTCACCATGGTACAATTGGTTTGTCACTAGCTAGTTCACAGCCCCAGCACAAATTCAGATAGTACTTTTAACTGTTATTTATGAATCTCATTAACACATTTTGAATTTGTGCTGGCTATGTACAACAGCCAGGCTTTTGTACTGTATTGCATCTTGTAGAACAGTGTCTTAGCTTCACCATGGTACAATTGGTTTGTCACTAGCTAGTTCACAGGCCCAGCACAAATTCAGATAGTACTTTTAACTGTTATTTATGAATCTCATTAACACATTTTGAATTTGTGCTGGCTATCTACGAACTCCAAGGGTTTAATCTTTATTGCATCTTGTAGAACAGTGTCTTAGCTTCACATGGTACAATTGGTTTGTCACTAGCTAGTTCACAGGCCCAGCACAAATTCAGATAGTACTTTTAACTGTTATTTATGAATCTCATTAACACATTTTGAATTTGTGCTGGCTATGTACAACAGCCAGGCTTTTGTACTGTATTGCATCTTGTAGAACAGTGTCTTAGCTTCACCATGGTACAATTGGTTTGTCACTAGCTAGTTCACAGGCCCAGCACAAATTCAGATAGTACTTTTAACTGTTATTTATGAATCTCATCAACACATTTTGAATTTGTGCTGGCTATGTACAACAGTCAGGCTTTTGTACTGTATTGCATCTTGTAGAACAGTGTTTTAGCTTCACCATGGTACATTTGGTTTGTCACTAGCTACAGTGTTCCACACGAAGAGAGGGAAAAATGGTGTGTGTGACATTTTGCTTGATTTCTCTAGAATCGTTTATCCTAGAGTAATGATGTATATATCATTTTGATCCTCTATCCTTACTGAATCTTATGCTTTATATGGCTTCTTGTCAGATGACACTCACGTGACAGAAATGTGAAATACAGGCAGCCATCTGGAAAAACACGTTAGGGAGCGAATCCCAGGGACTACTGCTAGTTAAGCTCTGTTATCACTGCATCGAAGCTTTCACCTCGGATGCTTATCTGTTGGCAGCGGGATCGGTCCCTATCAGTGCTACATAGGCGGCAGAGAGCAAAAGTTGACCGTTCATGGACGAGCCAAACGTTAGGGACAGGAATTCCAGTTCTACTGGTAGTTAAGCTCTAAAACTTCATGACTGCAATGCCAAAACATTAATCATGAAAGTAGATCTCACCTAGCGTCTCTAGAAGCATATACAGCGACAAGCGCGACTTCACTCTGCGAGAGAGCAGGTTTTTGGCGGCCATTTTGTTAAGTAAAATGTATTGTTGCTATTGACGTGACGTCATACATTCCTAACATTAATTCACTCTCTTCGTGTGGAACACTGTAGTTCACAGGCCCAGCACAAATTCACAAACCACTTTTAACTGTCATTAATGCGTATCGGTGTTGATGCAGCCATGGTGATCAGTTTGATAAATGTTTGTAGCTAAGATGTATATTAAAAAGCACAAATTAATACAGGTATTATACATATACACAACAGAATACACAACAGAATTATTTTTTTCTTACCTGCAGGGAGTATCTCACTGGTGGAATTCTGTTCATGATATGATAGAGAGATTGTGTGAACAGCAGCTGGCTGTGTGTGCTGTTTTGCAAAACCAGAGAAGCCTACTATACTTAGAACACTCTCCAGAGGAATGGAGGCTATTGCAAGATTTATGTGAGATTCTCGAACCTTTTAAGGACGCCACTGCCTACCTTAGCGCTGATCAATACCCAAGTTTGTCTACTCTAGGTCCACTTCTTGCTCAAATAAGGCTTAAGTTAGTGATCACGCCTGCTGATAGCTCAACAGCAATCCGTAACGTCAAAAAAGCAATTGCTTCCGACTTCAATGCACGTTACAAAGATCCGGATGTTTGCATGCTGATGAACAAGGCTACTTTATTAGACCCACGCCTAAAAAGCTTGGCTCACCTGACAGAAGATCAACAAGAGGCAACTGCAAATAGTTTAGTGGATGAGATAGTTGTCAGTCAACTACAGCCAGCTACTACTGCAATTACTACAGCAAGCACATCAGAGAACCAGTCTACTAGTAGTTCAAATGCTGTTTCAGAATCCAGTCAATCCACCAAAAAGTGTGCTTTGGAAAAGCTGCTTGGAGATACTTTTAGTACTCTCAATGCTAGTTGTGACTCCTCATTTTCAGTATCTCTCACTGATCTTGTAGTCGGAGAATTGACTCGTTACAAGGCCGAGCCTGTTGCAGAACTGAAGGAAAAACCTTTGGAGTGGTGGAGAACACATCACCGATCATACCCTCGTTTAACCAAGAGGGCGCAAAAATATCTCAGTATCGTACCTACGTCTGTTCCATCAGAGAGACTTTTTAGTATAGCTGGCATTATTGTCAGTGCCAAGAGGGCAGCACTGGACCCAGAAAATGTTGAAACACTACTTTTCTTACATGACAATCTTCCTTCTCTCTCTCTACCATACAAAAGAGCTCGTCATTGATCTCTGTATTCACAATTTTCACATTTGTATTTAAAAAAAATTTTTTTTTAAACCCAGTTAACTGGTTAACCGACAATTATTTGTAAATAGTTAACTGGTTATTGCTTCTGGCTAGGTTCACAGCTCTAATATTAATAGCAACAGACCAACTATGGATTACAACACAATACACATAATATTGGTGGTGTAAAACACAAACACACAGGTTCATCAATTATTGTGATGACATAATTATTATGTAACAGTTTTCACCAGATACAATAGCAGCTATGAGTATGCAAGGAAACCAGATTATGAATAAGATAGCAGCTATTAGGCCTAGGAAAATAGCGATAACACCAACAAACATTTTTATACATACTGCACCAAACAATAACACGAGAATATTTGCAGCACACTCGAGAAAAGCTGTAATCACAAAGAACACCTTCCAGCTTGTTGAAGAGTCGTACAGGAAGGTGACACCAGTATCTGACCCAAGCAAACAGCTTGCCAAGAAACCACAAATAAGCAGAGCATGAATGATTGACAATGTTGCCAGTAAAGGACTCAGAACAACATAAAAACACTTAACAAAGGGAAATCGAAGTACTTAAAATCGACTTTAAGTTGATGTATTGTACAATTTCTATTTTTTTTGAAGAAAGTTCCATTTCTACTGTGCATGGACCGTGCACCTTGCTCTTTGCTTCTTCTAATGACTGAGTCCTAGTAGATCAAAGAAATATATACTCTTGAACAGATAAATACCAAAAGTGAAGACCCAAGCAAGAGGAACGATCAATGCACCGAAAAACATGTACCAAAGAAAACCACTGATTTGAACTATATTATTGTCAACAGTGAAGTTCTCATAGTGCATCTTAGTGCATCGTACGTCTATTCTCATAGTGCATCTTAGCACCAATTGCATACACACTATCATTGATACTTGAGTGCTAGAACATGGATAATCAAGTGAACATGACACCAGTTAGCACTGCTTGATACAGGACCATCATTACTTAACTTGAATATAGTTCAAACAACCACAAAAGTGCAAGTACTATAGACAGTGGTTATTTTCCAAAGCACTGCTATGATAAAGCTTACGATACTGAAGGCCAACTACCATTTTGTTTGCTATTCAAGATGAGCTGTAGCATGGTACAAATGGTTATCGTGTAGCGGTGTACACTATCACGTATCATACAAAACAGATCAGCGTATTTAAATATGCTCTTGAGTTGCCAGCAAAATGAGCGACAGTGCTTACGGTTAGTTGATGGTGAGTTGACACTTGATTCATTGTTGTTAGTTGCATGATGGCGCCGACATGGAGTACTGACTACATGACATCTGTGCTGATAAATGATAAATGTAGTGTGACTTAATATTATACTATGTCATAATTTATACTTAATTAGTTTTTGGCATAATAATATTATGTAATCAAGCAAAACAGAAATCTCTAATTATTATACGTTTACTATCCTAATAGCAATTTTATTTGTAGAAATGTTTTAATGATTTTTTTAGTATATTCACGCTTTTGCTGCAATTAATTGATAGTCTGTTCCCTGATACGGATTTGTAGTCCCATTACACTTATATAACTGCTTTGTGAGACAAATATGCTAGCCAATTAATATTATAATTAATATAAAAGTTAGCACAATTATAGTGAATTTTGTATGTTGTAGTCTGGGTTAATGTGGATCATAATTATTTTGTTGTATTAAAGTGTGTGCAGAGATGGTATAATCACATGTATTCAGTCTTGTGTAGGCAAAATCTGCATTTATTAGAATTTATTGATAATAATTATCATGAGCAATCTATACCTTTTGATTATTATATTGGCTGCCTGTGAATACTCGAGGCTAAACTTCTCAGCAATCAAGTGAGTCACCGCCTGAATTATTATCATTGACTGGGCATGAATACACTGGAATGCATACTTCAGGAAACAGGACTTCATCAACTATTTGACCAGCAATGAGTTTATGGCCTTTGTTCGACATCTCCCACTATACCCATCAAGAACCAGTTGATTTCCTGAAACTGCATAAATGTACGTAAGTGTGTATTGCCGTTATTATAATTATAATGTTTATAATTATACCATGTCACTATATAAGTTCCAGTGGCCACATGTCATATTTACTTACTCCAGTTACTCATGGAGTCCCTCAAGGAAGTATTCTGGGACCACTTCTTTTCATCATCTACATCAATGATCTTCCATCCACAATCACCTCATCTTCTCCCTACCTGTATGCTGATGACACAAAAATCTGTAAAAGAATTTTATCATCCCAAGACACTTCCCTCCTACAGTCTGACTTAGACCACCTCAGCCAATGGTGCTTAGACAATGACATGTCCTTTAAGATTTCCAAATCATTCTTACTGAGATTTCACAATAGAACAACGACTACTACCTAACTACACAGTCAATGATACTTCCATAACCTCGCTAGACCACTGTCGGGATCTTGGTCAACTGACCTATCATGGACCAAACATTATAATGACAAAGGCATATCAATCGCTTGGTCTGATCAGAGGCACTTTTTCTCCATTCATTCCCATGAGCATCAAGAAGCTGTTGTTCATTTCTCTAGTAAAGTCAAAGCTTACATACTGTTCGCCAGTTTGGAGACCTCATCTAATCAGAGATATAAATCTTCTCGAACGGATCCAAAGGAGAGCTACCAAATACATTCTTAACGACATTGTCTCTGATTATAAATCAAGACTAATCAATCTCCATCTGTTCCCCTTAATGTACTCCTATGAACTGGCTGATGTTCTTTTATTGGTTAAAAACCTAAAGGACCCAGACCCAAGTTTCCCCGTCAGGAACTACATCGCATTCTCTTCCTCTAACACTAGATCAGGAAAATCTATGAAACTAGTGCATCAGTCGTCCAGCTCAATCATTACTCAACATTCGTACTTCAAGAGGACTGCTCGTCTTTGGAATTCTCTTCCTCCAATTGATCTAAGTCTATCTCTCCACACGATTAAAACCAAGATTAAAGACCATAATATTATGTGGAGACACTTTTTAAACAATTTTTCTCCGACTAACCCTCGCTCTTTTCACTTCATTTGCCCTTGCTGCAGGTGTAGTGGCTATGTTCCTCCTACATTTACTAACTAATTTATATCACTTATAGGATACCAGTGGTTCTTATTGGTATTCCATCAGTACTGCTATACTGTCTCTGTCATCTTCTCAAACAGCCATGCATTACTACTGCACTTCTGTATGTACTGTAAAATAATAATAATAATATTTATTTAATAGTTAGTGGCACCTTGTAGTACTACTAGAGTTGAAGATGGTCACATAATCACCCGTAAATGCCATTCTAAAAGTAGGCTAGAAGAAAACCATGATTCATAATTATGATTGTATAATGCTATATACTATACCTCTGCATTCTTCAAGACTTTCCTGATGTATTCACGTGTGAATAAAGATTTTCTGTGCAGGAAATCATAGTTATTTATGTTAAAATAAATAACTAACTTAAAATAACTAACTCATCAGGTGGCCGTTCCACTGAATCTAGGAAAGCCTCCAATCCACATATTTCTCTTTGACTCCCTTGCTGCAAACAAATTGTCTATATCAACAAAATCTGCATTTCCACTAAATTGTGGAACTAAGACATCATCAGGAAGCGTGTCTTAATCTGAATAATGCAAGCAATCAATAAATATGCACATAATAATTTTAGTGCATACTGGTAATAGTTTTTCCAACTCTTTAATATCCTCATCATCTTCATAGATATCACTATCTTCATCTTCATCTTGTAATGAATGAACACTAATGAACAAGAGTGTTTATAATAGTGATATATTTATGTACCTCCAGCTGATGACTGCATTTCACATTATGTTGTCTTTACAGTCTACATGTAGTCTAAACTCACCTTATGTGATACAAGTTAACTTGAAACTCATTTTCACTTTTAATTGACTCTACAGATATCTTGTACAAACAGATGCTTCACTGATGGAATACCTATTGGATACCTTTCTGAAGGTTGTTCAATTAGAAATATCTTCACTTGCATCATCAGCAGTCAAGTCCTGCATGCATGCAGTGACGTGCATCAGTGCAACAATTATAGCATGTGATGATGCGGCATGCTGCTAGCTAGCATCAATGGCTTTACCATGCTATCTCTCTCATTCCTTTTCATTATTGTGTAGGCTATCTCCATCCTTATTAAGTTTTTGTGATGAAAGTAACTATTCAACATCAGTAACAATAATTATTTACATTTACCTGTGTGTATGATAGTGTCCAGTCCTTGAGTATATATTTGCTGCCGGTGTAGTGATGATTATACAAAGGTAGTTTGCTATAATACAGAGGCAGATGCTTACCAAACAAACAAAAACACCACAATCGTAGGCGTTCGTTTGTTTTGGTACTAAGTGATCTGAAGGCAAAGGTTCATGAAAATAACATTTAATTGCATAATCATTTATTGTAAACTGACTATGTCCAAAACTCTCCAATGTCTTCTGTTAAGAGTCATCTTCGAGCAAGATAAGACCTTTAGAATATTTCATATGGCATACAACTCAAGCATGCATAATAATTCGAAATGGATAATTATACCATATCCAGTATATATTGTCAGCAATAGGAGTTTCACCATCAC
>OZ024786.1:1935964-2001710 GCA_964017065.1 Haliclona indistincta | reverse complement strand
ACTTCTGTATACTTTGCCTTGGCTTACTGTTCTGTTGTATACACGTAATTACCGTAATGTTGAAATTTGACCAGATTGAAAGAATTTAGTTTCTCCCTGCGCTAAGCTTTTTGTTATCTAAATTGTGATTTTAACCTGTTTGTCAAACCTGTTTATACTCGTTGTATAGGTAGCCAAGATGCCATAGAGGTGTACACACCACAGCGGCCATATCGTATCTATGTACGGACCAACTCAGAGAAGAAGCTATGGCTACCTAAGCTAAGAGAGACAATACCATCACCTAGCAGACAATGACAAGTGTGACAACAGTAATCAGTTGGATACAGGTCAGTAACACATTAATAGATGCATGTTAATAAATCTAGTCCTTCAATGCTATGGCTTCTCATCTAATGTCTCTCTCTCCCTCACACACACATTAATTTTCTCTCTCCCTTTTTTCTCTCCCTCTTCTTAGTGAAACGCACCGCTCTTTTCCAATATTTTGATCAACGTGTCTACACTGGAGCATTCAATGATGCACTGGTATGTGGTTACCATGGATACATGCTAGTAGTACTGGTTACCATAGAAACTGATAATATGCTTGTGTTTGTTTCCATAGCGACATGGCAAGGGACAAATGGCTTGGCCAAACAAGTGTATATATCTGGTATGTACATTGAGTGAATTTGATTGGTTGGTTGTGTGATGATGTCATCATTACTCAGGGTAACTGGGTAGATAATGAGCGTTCAGGAGAGGGAGAGTTCCATTATAATACAGGAGAGGTGTACAGTGGTCACTGGGCAGACGATAAACAAAGTGAGCTATGTGTTAATCATCATGATACATGTGCTATTGCCAATGTACAGAAGCAAGACATTTTAACATTCGTAAATAAACCTCTTTCCGTTACCATAAGATACCAGATATTGCAGATACCTCCATTATTCAATCTTGTCCCTCTCTTTGTTACCAATCTACAATTATAGCTAGTACATGTAGTTGTAGTGTTTTATGTGCAGTGTGATTATCATCAATTGGCTTTTTCCTCTATCCCTCCTTCCCCCTCTCTCTCTCTCTCTCTCTCTCCCTTCTCTCTCTCCCTCCCTCCCTCCCTCCCTCCCTCCCTCCCTCCCTCCCTCCCTCCCTCCCTCCCTCCCTCCCTCCCTCCCTCGATCCCTCCCTCCCTCCCTCGATCCCTCGATCCCTCCCTCCCTCCCTCGATCCCTCCCTCTCTCCTCCCTCCCTCTCTCTCTCTCATCAGGTGGTTATGGTGAGCTCAAGTATGCTAGTGGAGATGTGTACAGAGGAATGTGGAGAGATGGACTGAGACATGGAAAGGTTTGTACATCGTATGTGTGTCGAGATAGATTTCTCATTTTGTCTTGTTGCAATGCTAAAGTGAAAAAGCACTGAGTGTCAATTTCGAGCGCTATGCGAGCTTGGTCTCTGTGGTCATCATAATTTAATTTGCATGATAGAGGATGTAAACACATTAGTACATGAAGGTGACACTCTTTGTTTCACTTCAGCATTGCAAGAATAGTATATTGTACATTCTGTACAGTAGCACTTTCTTTTTTTTACAATCTTTTATCTGACCACACCCACTTCTCTAGGGCAAGATCATCTACTCAAATGGTGACGTGTTTGAAGGAAATTTCCATTTAGGACACATCGAGGGGCGTGGTCACTTATACTGTATTAATAAAGTGGAGTACAAAGGCGACTGGAAACAATCACATGTGAGTCATGTGACCTAGAGATTATGTCTGTAATAAGTACTTGGGAACTAAAAAAATTGAACCTTAAACACCCTTCGTGATGATTCAACGCCTTTCTCTTTTCCCTCACTTTCTCTCTCTCCCTTCCCTTCCCTCCCTCCTTCCTTCCTTCCCTTTCTCTCCCTCTCTCTCTCTCTCCCTCCCTTTCTCTCCCTCTCTCTCTCTCTCCCTCTTCTTCCCTCCCTCCCTCTCTTTACCTCTCTCACTCACTGACTCACTCTCCCTCTCCCCCCCTCCTTCCCTTCCTCCTTCCCTCCCCCTCCCTTCCTCCCTCCCTCCCTCCCTCTCTCTCAGCGTCATGGTCATGGTATTCTCAAGACACTACAGGGTAACTGGTATGATGGTGAGTTCCGTGGTAATCTCAAGCACGGCCAGGGAAGAATGAGATACTATGATGGAGACACATATGATGGAGGATGGAGAGATGATATGGTGAGTACAGCAAGGAACATTATAGATAAGCAGCTTGGTTAGTGAGAGGAGTTGGAGCCATTTCTCTCAACCCTAGTGAGTGTGGGTTCAACTCCTCTAGAGTGCATACTCAGCCTTTTCTTTAGCTTACAATAAGGAGTAGATGTTTATCACTGCATCCTTCAGAGGGGATGTAAAGCCGTCAGTCCCAGGGAGCGTTGGACAATGATAATTATGTTGCAACAGCTTATTACTGCATGCCAGTCTTACTATTAATTTTGTTTTTCTCTTTTCCATAGCGTCACGGACAGGGAAAGTTTGTCTCAAAGTTACAAGGCACATACGATGGATCATGGTCACATGACCTACGGCATGGCAAGGGAATGCTACGATATCGTAATGGAGACGAGTTTGACGGTTTCTGGGAAAACAACAAGGTTAGCTATTTCAGAATTAGTCTACTTTTGTTATGATTTCTGCTTGCTACGCACTCCTACAGCGTCATGGGCGTGGCACTCTGAAGTACGCTAGTGGTGAAGTGTTTGTGGGAGAGTTTGTTCAAGGAACTATCCATGGAGAGGGAGAGATGACTTACTCACCAAAAGTCAAGTACAAGGGAAAATGGAATAATGGAATGGTACATCTGTCTATCTCCATCTCCCAGCTCTTTATTTATTGCCTTCCCCCTTTCTCCCTCCCTTCCTCTCTCCTTCCCTCACTCACTCACTCACTCACTCACTCACTCACTCACTCACTCACTCACTCACTCACTCACTCACTCACTCACTCACTCATTCACTCACTCACTCACTCACTCACTTACTCACTCCCTCTCTCCCTCCCTCCCTCCTTCACTCCCTTCCTCTCACCCTCCCTCCCTCTCTCACTCTCTCCCTCCCTCCCTTCCTCTCTGCTCCCTCCATTCATCCTTCTCTCTCTATCTTGTAGCGTCATGGTAGTGGTACTATGGTGTATGAAGATGGCTCGGTCTATGAGGGTGACTGGTTGAATGATCTTCGTCATGGTCATGGTAAATACACATGGCCCAACGCTATTGTGTACAATGGAGAATGGAAGAATGATAGTCAAGATGGCAAAGGACAACTAGAGATACCTAGTGCAGAATATAGATATGATGGTGAGTGAGTGAGTGAGTGAGTGGGTGAGTGAGTGAGTGAGTGAGTGAGTGAGTGAGAGAGTGAGTGAGTGAGTGAGTGAGTGAGTGAGTGAGTGAGTGAGTGAGTGAGTGAGTGAGTGAGTGAATGTGTCTCATTCTCTCCTCTCTCTAGGTGACTGGTCGTGTGGTAAGAGGTCTGGTCACGGCAGTGAGACATCACAGTATGGTACTTATGAAGGTGGTTGGAGGAATGGTATGAAGTATGGTCATGGAGTGGAGAAGACACTGGTTGGAACAATCTTCCGAGGACAGTGGGAGAGAGGGAGAAAGCACGCCACAGGAACTAGAAAACTACCGTTTGGATTGACAGAAGAACAGGTCAGATCCATACACATACAGCAAATTTAAAAATCTGAGTCCTGTGATAAAACAATCATCAAGTTCTTTATCCTTCTTCCTCTCCCTCCCCTCCTTCCCTCTCTTTCCCTCCTCCCTCCCTCTCTCCCTCCCTCCCTCTCTTCCTCTTTCCCTCCCTCTTTCCCTCCCTCCCTCTTTCCCTCCCTCCCTTTTTCCCTCCCTCCCTCCCTCTCTCTTTCCCTCCCTCCCTCCCTCCCTCCCTCCCTCTCTACCTCGACCTCCATCCCTCCCTCTCTCTCTCTCTCTCTCTCCCTCTCTCTCTCTCTCTCTCTCTCTCTCTCTCTCTCTCTCTCTCTCTCACTCTCTCTCTCCCCTTCCCCCCTCTCTCTCATAGATTTGGAAGAGTGGTCAGTTACATTCTGATCCGGCCAGAATGACAGCTGTTGAACTACCATTCATATCTCGTAATGATCTCTAGCAAATTAGACTATGCTCTGTTATTTTATCAAAAACAAACAAATATTTAAATCTTTCTTTGTTGTTTGTTGTATTGATACTACATACACAGGTGTTGAATCACTGATATTATTATCATTATATTGAGAACTGTTGTTTGGTATCATTTATTTGTTATTTTTGTTGTGTGCGTTTTTGAACATATCAAGATTACAATAATAGTAAAAAACATCATGTGCATGCTCGAGCTGAACTTCATCTAAATGACATTTTCATGTAAAATACTGACCTGTGTTCGTACGGTTCAGCACTCGCTCAGCCTCATTGAGCCACGCCCATTCAGTTCATAACAAACTCCACGTGCGTGCTTCTCTCGTGACTCGCTGAGAGCTGTGACGGTCACTACTAGAGGGACTTATGAAGCAATCAAGATGGAGATATTGATGAAAAACAAGACATGGAAAAGCTAACTAGGAATCACATAGTATGTTAGTCACGTCAGTGTCACACGACATGAGACTATGCATGAGCATGCAGTGCTCTATGTTATCACTAAGCTGGGTTTATACCACCAGGCATTATTATATTCTTTGTAGTTCACTTATAAAGTGTATTCGTTAACTGAACATTTAGCTTGCAATTTAATTTACAAGCAGCTGTGTACGTTATTATCACTGCAGTAGTTGCATTGACTTACCTATCACTCATGCATGCTCTCATTCTATCACTTGCTTACTTCCTCCTTTCCTATCTCTTTCTCTCCCTTGATCTCTCTCTATCTCACTCTCACTCTCTCTCTCTCACTCTCTCTCTCTCTCTCTCTCTCTCTCTCTCTCTCTCTCTCTCTCTCTCTCTCTCTCTCTCTCTAGTACTGTCTCACTGATCCCAGTGTTCATATGGGTATGACTCTACCAATGTATCTCATCACTCCTGTACAACGAATACCTCGCTACATCCTTCTACTCCAAAGTAGGTGTGGTCATTAGTCATGTGACATGCTTACTGATCATGTGACCTTGCAGGACATCATCAATCGTACTCCAGACACTGATCCTGATTATAACTACAACAATCACTAGAGAAAATGGTCAGTGATACATAGTGCCTAGATTACCAATAAGCATACACAATACATTCATGAAGTGTTTGTATAATATTCATGCATGCTTGTGTATAGACCCAGTGCAAGAATGATTTGTGAGGTGGTTTAGTACAGTCTATAGTCACATGAGTTCTGTATAACATAAAGTGCTGCTCAGCAAAGTGACTAACATGAATGGTGTAATGTAGAGTGAGGCTCAGCTTTGGTTTATGACTGACTACAGACCAAATATGTGTAGATTATATTAATAATTCTCTTCAAAATTAATAGTACAGTGTTCCTCCTATACTTCAACTATTTCCTCTACTCCATCACTCACTGTAGGGTGACTACAATAATCTAAAACTTAGTACGTGCTGTGTGTGTTTGTTAGGCAAGCTTTAAGCTGTCAACATAGCAAAACGCGGTGAGTTACTTGCTTTCTTATGTTTTTCATGCACAACAAGTCAATCATAGCCAAGTACCTGAGCCTATAGATGCTGCGCTACCCATGCCAAGAAGCGAACACAACACCCAGTAACTACCAACGCTAGTACCTGTGCTATTAATCTGAACGCAAGACAGTAGACTGGATACAAAAGAACCTCATGCCATCAACTTCCAGAGGAAAACCTGACTTCCAGAAGAAAAATACGATCTCCGAGGGAGGAGGGAGAATACGTGATTTATTTCCTCCAACTGACCAATCAGATTCTAGAATTACTTTGATCTGTACTATAATTTTTCTTAAAATAATAATAACACAGTGAAAAATAATAAGTGAAAAATAAGAAGATAAATAGAAACTAAAAAATATACAATGTTAATAACATAGAACTATACAAACAACAAAAGAAAAAAATTATACAAAAAAAGAAAATGAGATACATGCAACAACAACAACAAGTCAAGAAATAAGTCAAAATTAATCACAAAGCAAGAAGTGTGTCCCTTATTAATATAACTGTGTCCTTTCTGTACTGTAACACAAGTCAATAGGTGACCACTCCATTGTTATCACTGATGTACAGTTGACCTGTCTTGTCAGATACGATGAACTGAGGAACATTGAAACTAGAGCCATCACTGTCACCGATATATCCAAGAAACTTGCCATTATTACTAAACATACTCACTGTATTACTGCCCCACTCAGTCACATACAGTATACCATTAGCATCGAAACATAGACCATGTGGATTTAACCGACCTTTTCCTTCTCCCTTACTGTCAATCACGGCCAACAGCTTACCCTCGGGAGTAAACTTCTGAACTCTGTTGTTACAATTGTCAGCTACATAGACCATACCATCAGCATCAATAGCTATATCACGTGGACCGTTGAACTCTCCAGGTTGAGTTCCTTCGCTACCAAAGCAGTGTGAGTAGGTGAGGTCAGCATTGAGGACCTGGACACGATCGTTATCTCTATCGGAAACAAAGACTTGTCCATTATGATGAACAGCTACACCTCTTGGATAGTTGAATTGTAGTGGTTGAGATCCCTCACTACCCACTGTAGCCATGAAGGCACACTCTGCTGTCAACACTTGTAGACGATGATTAATGCAGTCAGTAACTATAATGCGACCATCTTGAGTCACTGCTACTCCTACTGGACTGCTAAAATGTACACGTCCTAGTATGCCATACTGTCCAATTCTTTTGATTATTCTTCCATTACTAGGATCGATGATGGTGATGCATTCTTTATCATATTCAGCCACAATAAGACAACCTTCCCTTGTGATGGCTAATCCTCGCGGCCATTCCAGATCAGTGAATGTCTGCCCTGCCTTCCTGGGCATGACCTGTACATTGAGAGGTGTGTCAAGGATATCGGTCCCTCCCACCTGCACCCTCAGCTGGTGGAGACCAGCAGTGGGAGGAGAATATCGAACCTCATAACTGCCGGGAGCCACTTGATGTACGACACACTTGACAACTAGTTTGGGGTCAGCTACTGGAGAGAGCTGGCAGGAGACCTGCTCAGAGAAGAAAGGAGCTGCACTGCTAAGATCAAAGCTTGCTTTGTCACCAGTTGCCTTAAACTGGCCATACCTAACCACACTACCCAGACTACGACATGCCTCTAGAAGACTAGCGCTCTTTGCAAACCTCACTCTGGTCTCTTCCAGTGGTTGGGGGTTGTCCAGTGAGCAGACAGCTGCCATATGCTCCACCATCTGTCCCTTCATCACAAGGATCTCCTGCTGGCTCCCGATCCTCAGCTCCTCCTCTGCAAACTCTTTACAGCTCTTCAACTGTGCGATGGTAATGTCCACTTTCTTCCTGCGAACAGATATCTTCTCGATGTAGGCATCAGTGACTTGGTCAAGCTCTCTCATCAGTTGTCTCTCTGACTCTTGCAGGAGCTGCATCAGCTGCTGGACTGTGGCCTCAATCTCCCTTCTCGCAGCTCCTACCTGCTGCAAGAAATCTCCTTTTTGTGCTTCCACAGCTTGTACAGCAGTGGTAATGGCAGCTAGCTTTACTTTGACCTGCTCGAGGCTATCTACAATCTGCTGCTGGTGTCTTGGAAAGGCATCAGTGATTGGCTCGTAGTCATGATTATGATGCACTTTTCCAGTGGTGCAAAGATGGCAAATGAGCTTGTCACATGTGTCACAGTACACCTCTAGTGGCTTGCCATGGCTAATACACTCCATGGCAGGCTGCTCCTTGAGGGGAACTAGCTTAGAGGCAGTGGTGGCCACATCCTCCACTCCCAGTATCTGGTGGCTGGTGAATGCGGCCCATGCATTGTGCTTATCAGTGCATGTCTGGCAGAGAAACACAGAGCATTGTTTGCAGTATCCGGTGGCCTGTTCTTTGTGGCAATTCTCACAGTTATTCTGCTTGGACCCAGACACCTTCTCTAGCACTTGATAAAGCTCCAGGAGGTTGTTGATGAGGAAGGCAGACTGGAATCCACTCACTCCCTTGTCAGGTTGCTGTGTAGTCTGGCGGCACACAGGGCAAGTGATAAAGTGCTTGTCTTCCTTGATTTCCACTGGGAAGCGACCAAGACAGCCATGACAGAAAGAGTGGAGACAGGGCAGTGTCCTGGGGTGAGTATAGCGATCCAGACAGACTGGACAGGTGAGCTGCTGCTCGAGATTAGCAAGAGCCTCACTAGCTGTGGGTGGTTTCTCAGTGGCCATTGAAACTAATAACTGGTTTAATTCTCTGAGGCAGTACTGTTGTCTGAACTAGTAAGGGCTGGTTGTGGTTAGAATCACCTCATGACTGATATTATAGCTGATCATGAATGTCAGTACATTGCCAGGAAGTGTATAATTTCCACCCTCTAGTGAGTTTAATCTGCCTTACTTGCAAAGACTTAAATTCATAGAACTAGAAAACTCCAATCATGGCTGCTAAATCAAGATGTGTATCTGAAGTACTGCACTTTTTATTGTGTGTCATTGTTAGTTCACCTATTCATTGTTAGTTCTGCTGTCCTTGTTAGCTGCCACCTCTACCATCCCATTCCTTCTACCACTCCTGGAGTGAAGCTTAGGAATGGAGGATGGTTCAGCTAGATCCTCTGTGACACCGTCTATGTCAGGATCACCTGTCAACTCAGAATACTTCTCACTTATGACGTGAGAACTCTGTACACATACTTACTTACTCACTCACTCACTCACTCACTCACTCACTCACTCACTCACTCACTCACTCACTCACTCACTCACTCACTCACTCACTCACTCACTCACTCACTCACTCACTTACTCACGCACTCCTTCTCTCCTTCCCCCCCTCTCTCTCTCACTCATTCTCGAGGTCTTTCCTGAAACATCTTCTGCATTGGAAGATACACATGTATGGTAACAAAAGTGAAAATCAAAATTACACGATACTTCGGTAACGTATGCACCATCCTATGTAAAAATGCAGTAGTTATAGACACTAGAGTCTACTCCCAACAATACCGTGACCGTTATAACAAGACGATCTACAATAGAACAATGTGCTGTTCATTCTTCATTGTTCACAAACCATTTTATAAGACCACTGATCTCTTCTTATTATATTGCTTGCACATTCATGCCTATGCATTAATACTCACCTTTCTCATTATAATAATACTCACCTTTCTCATTATAATAATACTTACCTTTCTCGAATGAGTTAGTAGCAATACTGATATATTCACTGCTTAAGTGTACACTGAATTGTTCCGTCTCCAGTGAATTTCCATCTCATGGCTATCGACTCAAAGGGAATCTCTTTTTTTTCAGCTGTTCAACAGCAGTTATGTTCATCTTTCACAACATCAAATTGACAACCTTATTGATTAGGTTGATCAATTGAGATACACAGTTGACAAACAAGGAAGAAGAGCTTTGCAATATTTAGCACATAAAAAGGTAATTACACTCTATAGTGTTTTTATTAACTACTTTAAAGGGTGAGATATGGTAGCTACAGTGTAGTAGCTAAATAAAAGTGAGAAGTAGTCATGTGAATTTGTGTGTACATTAATGATCTTAACTATACATTTCCAGCATGAGTCGAATGCTACCAGTGATCATAATTATGTCGAACGTAACTATACAGGAACAAAAGGTTGACACTAAAGTCTAATATAATCAGTATTGCTTATCCGGTCTATCGAGAAAGGTAAGTATTAATGCATAGGCAAGAATGTGCAAGCATTATAATAAGAAGAGATCAGTGGTCTTATAAAATGGTTTATGAACACTGAAGAATGAACAGCACATTGTTAACCCTCGGCGCATGCGCGAGGGTTACGGTACTTGCTTTGTCGTTCGGTCGGTCTGTCTCTTCTGCTACAGAGATCAGCGATCGCTTCTACGCGTCAACTAAGGTATGAACAGGCTAAGCACGACAATGGCTTGCAATGTGACTCGTGGATTTTGCTAAAGTGCTTTCGTTCTCGAGTTATGGCTGGCTCACCTTGACGGCCGTCTTGGACCTCTCTGACGACAAAAGCGCCCATAGTTGACTACCTAGGTACTTGTAGATTCCATCTAAACTGCAAGACAGCTCTGGGGGTGCGTAGACATCTCAAGAAAAAGCCTATCAAGGCCAAGAGCAATGGCTACCTACTCAGTGTTCACGGTCACGCCCACTTGACACACCTTGTCCTTGTGGTCAGCACGAGGTCAGCACTTTGCTGTCTTCTGGTTAGCAGTGTAATTTCAATAGCAAGCAGGTTTGCTTTTAGCTGCAAAGCTCCTTCTGCAAACCATAACTAAGGAGCTAACTCTACAATGTGCAACACGCCGAGGGTTTCGTGAAGTCTGTTCATTTCTATTGTAGATGTAGATCGTCTTGTTATAACGGTCACGGTATTGCTGGGAGTAGTGTCTATAACTACTGCATTTTTACATAGGATGGTGTACTACTTGAAGCAAAGTTATCACTGTTCATAGACGATCAATAGCGTGCTGACACCCATGCATTGTTTTATTATTATTATTATTATTATTATTATTATTATTTGATTTTACAGTACATACAGAAGTGCAGTAGTAATGCATGGCTGTTTGTGAGGATGACAGAGACAGTATAGCAGTACTGATGGAATACCAATAAGAACTACTGGTATCCTATAGGGATAAGTGATATAAATTAGTTAGTGAATGTAGGAGGAACATAGCCACTACACCTGCAGCAAGGGCAAATGAAGTGAAAAGAGCAAGGGTTAGTTGGAGAAAAATTGTTTAAAAAGTGTCTCCACATATGGTCTTTAATCTTGGTTTTAATCGTGTGGAGAGATAGACTTAGATCAATTGGAGGAAGAGAGTCCCAAAGACGAGCAGTCCTCTTGAAGTACGAATGGTGAGTAATGATTGAGCTGGATGACTGATGCACTAGTTTCATAGATTTTCATGATCTAGTGTTAGAGGAAGAGAATGCGATGTAGTTCTTGACGGGGAAACTTGGGTCAGGGTCCTTTAGGTTTTTAACCAATAAAAGAACATCAGCCAGTTCATAGGAGTACATTAGGGGGAACAGATGGAGATTGATTAGTCTTGATTTATAATCAGAGACGAAGTCGTTAAGAATGTATTTGGTAGCTCTCCTTTGGATCTGTTCGAGAAGATTTATATCTCTGATGAGATGAGGTCTCCAAACTGGTGAACAGTATGTAAGCTTTGACTTTACTAGAGAAATGAACAACAGCTTCTTGATGCTTGTGGGAATGAATGGAGAAAAAGTGCCACGGTCTGATCAGACCAAGCGATTGATATGCCTTTGTTGTAATAGCTTCATAATGTTTGGTCCATGATAGGTCAGTTGAGAAAATGACACCAAGATCCCGACAGTGGTCTAGTGAGGTTATGGAAGTATCATTGACTGTGTAGTTAACCCTCGGCGCATATGCGCGAGGGTTACGGTACTTGGTTTGTCATTAACCCTCGGCGCATGCGCGAGGGTTACGGTACTTGCTCTGTCACTCGTTCGTTCATTCTGTCTGTCCAATGAGCTGCAGAGACCATCGCTCACTTCTGAAACTCTGTAAAGGTACGAACAGGCTTAGCATGACAATGGCTTGCAATGTGACTCGTGGATTTTGCTAAAGTGCTTTCGTTCTCGAGTTATGCATGGCTGGCTCACCTTGACAGCCATCTTAGACTTCTCTGACAACAAACGCGCCCATAGTAGACTACCTAGGTACTTGTAGATTCCATCTAAACAGCAGTACAGCTCTGGGGGTGCGTAGACATCTCAAGAAAAAGCCAAGAGCAATGGCTACCTACTCAGTGTTCACGCCCACTTGACACACCTTGTCTCGGTTGTGGTCAGCACTTTGCTGTCTTCTGGTTAGCAGTGCAGTTTCAATAGCAAACAGGTTGGCATTAGCTGCAAAGCTCCTTCTGCAAACAAAAACTAAGGAGCTAACTCTACTATGTGCAACACGCCGAGGGTTTCGTGAAGTCTGTTCATTCGTTCATTCATTCATTCTGTCCATCGAGCTGCAGAGATCAGCGATCATTTCTACGCGCTGGTAAGGTTATGAGCATGACAAGCTCGACAATGGCTTGCAATGTGACTCGTGGATTTTGCTAAAGTGCTTTTGTTCTCGAGTTATGGCTGGCTCACCTTGACGGTTGGCCGTCTTTGACCTCTCTGACGACAAAAGCGCCCATAGTTGACTACCTAGGTACTTTTAGATTCCATCTAAACTGCAAGACAGCTCTGGCGGTGCGTAGACATCTCAAGAAAAAGCCTATCAAGGCCAAGAGCAATGGCTACCTACTCAGTGTTCACGGTCACGCCCACTTGACACACCTTGTCCTTGTGGTCAGCACGAGGTCAGCACTTTGCTGTCTTCTGGTTAGCAGTGCAATTTCAATAGCAAGCAGGTTTGCTTTTAGCTGCAAAGCTCCTTTTGCAAACCATAACTAAGGAGCTAACTCTACAATGTGCAACACGCCGAGGGTTTCGTGAAGTCTGTTCATTAGATGAGGTAGTAGTCGTTGTTCTATTGTGAAATCTCAGTAATGATCTTAGAATACTGGTTTAGCTATTTTTATAGTGCACTGCACCAGTTTCTGTGCTCTGTATGTCGTGAAACATAGGAAGAAGTAGCACAGCTCCAGTAGACAGCACACTTGTGCTGGATTCAGGAATCTTTCTGGTGTGAAACAGGCTTACATATTAGCAACTTTCTTAGTTCTAGCTCTGAGCAGGTCTCGTCAGCTGTATATTGGGTTTTGCAGGTAACAATGGAACTGTCTCTTCGCTCGACGTTTTTAACGCTAAGAATTTGCTTCAGGACGTCTGTAGCAGACTTGTCAATAAGCTGATTGCTTGCACGAACAATGACTGTAGTGTTTTCCACTGTTGAGAATCTTCACTACTTTCTCGCCCATAGCGCCTCAGGGACCCATGGGTTGGATGGGGTAGATCGCATATTCGTAATCTTCTTTGCAAGAGCTATCGATTGATACTAAATTCATTAAATTTAGTCCAGAGAAGAGTGCAAAACGTAGGTACTAGGATTTCCCATACACTTTGTATTGGAGCGCCATTGACAAACCGCAAGTCTCATGACTGAATATTAATGCTTCCAACCTCCTCTGTACCTATAGATTACCAATGAGCATACACAATACATTCATGAAGTGTTTGTATAATATTCATGCATGCTTGTGTATAGACCCAGTGCAAGAATGATTTGTGAGGTGGTTTAGTACAGTCTATAGTCACATGAGTTCTGTATAACATAAAGTGGTGCTCAGCAAAGTGACTAACATGGATGGTGTAATGTAGAGTGAGGCTCAGCTTTGTCTTATGGCTGACTACAGACCAAATATGTGTAGATTTTATAAATAATTCTCTTCAAAATTAATAGTACAGTGTTCCTCCTATACTTCAACTATTTCCTCTACTCCATCACTCACTGTAGGGTGACTATAGTAATCTACAACTATTGTACGTGCTGTGTGCGTTTATTAGGCAAGCTTTAAGCTGTCAACATAGCAAAACGCGATGAGTTACTTGCTTTCTTATGTTTTTCATACACAGCAAGTCAATCGTAGCCAAGTACCTGAGCCTATAGACGCTGTGCTGCCCATGCCAAGAAGCGAACACAACACCCAGTAACTACCAAAGCTAGTACCTGTGCTATTAATCTGAACATAAGACAGTAGACTGAATGTATAGAAAATAAACTTCTGCCATCAAAATCCAGAGGTAAATATAAGTTCCAGCGGAAAAATACGTGCTTTGTTTTCCTCCAACTGACCAATCAGTATATAGAATTACATTGAGCTGTAGTATTTAATTATAATTTAAGGGACTACACGACAAACTATAGAAACGGCTCGATTTGCGTGCTGTTTTTTTCTGGCTCACCATCTAGTACTTTACAGCGACTTTACCAACTGCTGGGCAAGCGGAGCGGGTCACCTTGCCTACCTCTTGCGCCACAAGTGACCTTGCTGCGTTCTTAGCTGACCTCTGTAGCTCAATTGTTGTGCAAACCACGAAAATAATTAAATATTCACAGCCTTGTGACTGACAGACTGAACACTTTACGAAATGAAGCACCTAAGGTGCAGATGCCTCGGTGGAACGACACAAAAACAACTATCCACCATTCCTCAAACACAGCAACAGCAGATGCATGTATACAGGATTTCTGTACAGCAATCGCAATGCAGTGATTTTGTAATACAAACAGAAGCCAATCAATGCTAACCACAATTCAACTGGGCGTGTCTACAGTGTTCAGCACAGCACACGAGCGAGAAAGCTTCCATAGCTTGCTTACACGATTTCTCTGGACCTGCGCTGCTATCCTGTAGTAAAATTTGAACCTATCAGGTTCTAGGCAGTCAACTGTAGACAGCTTTGCCTTTAGAGAAGTCCAGATTGCCAGAAACGGGCACCGAGGTGAGCAAATCACGCCATAGCTCTGGAACTAAGCTTCGTGTAAAGCTCTCACATGATCAAAAGCGAGATAATATCGAGTTCTACTTGCATTGCTAGTCTCATGGCTCATCGTTCAGCGTGCGCCGCAAAACTGAAGTAACAGACGGAATGAATGACAAACAAACGAACTACTGTATGCCTCGTGGCTCCGCCCACCGAGGCATAAAAACGCATGCATACGTTTGCTCACCACTAGCCTCGTACCCAGGCTCTCGGACGGGCTGCGTGGGTGGCTATTAGAGAGCCTGGTACGCATTGCATGCGCATGCGCGAAATTAACCATCTGATGGTTAATCCGTATACTACAGTAAACTACTGTTGATGTCCGTGCACTCTTGCTGATGTCAGGATACTCATTGTTAGTTAGGAAAAAAACACAGAAGCAGCGGTGTTTAGGCCGGCTAAGCATGCCACGATGAAACATTGTACTGTTACGAGCCATATCGAACGCCACGAGCGGCAAATATTCTCGATTTTGGCCTGATTTCGACAAAGTAAGTGTTTTATGTCTAGACAGATCTCCAATTGCTCACAATTTGGTCGTGTGTACCTGGACTAGCGGCCAAGTAGATGCAGCAGCTTGCCCGAGCGTGGTTGGATCCCAAACAATAGTTCCAGCGTTGTTCGCATTAATGCATACATTTATATAGGCGGGGCGAGGGCGGTGTCTTACGATTTTTCACCCGCGCTTTTCAAAATCTGACGCATGCGCATGCAATGCGTACCAGGCTCTCTAATAGGCTCTCTTTAACGAAGATTTGGCTTATACTTTCTCTGGACACAATATTTTCTGTGGTCGTACTTATTTAAAAGAATATTCTACTGATGACGAGAGATGTGCTATAGTATTAAGAGATTTCCTGCTGTCATCAAGCACTGTTAACATTTGTCAGGGAAGCTCTCCTATTGACTTAATGCTAAGGACAATTGCTACTGATTAACATTAATTTTAAATCTACATGTACACCTTATGTGGTGTGTTTTTCAATAATAATAATAATAATAATAATAATAATAATAATAGCCACCCGGTACCCACGCAGCCCGTCCGAGAGCCTGGGTACGAGGCTAGCTCACCACGAGCCATTCAGTTCACAAATCCATTTTGGTGGGCGTGGCTTGTCCGCCCATTCAATTAAATTTTTACTCTTTGTACAGTGTTTGCTCCACCCACGAGCAGATTTGTGAGTTTCTTTGTCTTTGACCAAGCTTTGTTTGCCCGAAGAAACTGAAATTTTCATCATTCTGACGTTCGTCGTGTACTCCCTTAAGTATAATTTTTAAAAATAACAAATAGCACTGAAAGAAGTAATTGAGATGAAAATAATAAGTAATAATCAATAATACAATGTTCATAGCATAGAACTATACTAACAACGAAAGAAAAGAAAAAATATTGTACAAAAAAGAAACAAAGATACATGATAACAACAAGTCATGAAAATAAGTAAAATGACATTAACAGGAAGTGTGTCCCTTATTAATATAAGTGTGTCCTTTCTTAAATAATAAAAAATAGTACAAGTCAGTAGGTGACCACTTCATTTTCATCACTGATGTACAGTCGACCTGTCTTGTCGGATACGATGAAACAAGGACCTTTGAAACTAGAGCCATCACTGTCTCCGATATATCCAAGAAACTTGCCATTACTACTAAACATACTCACTGTATTACTGCCATCCTCAGTCACATAAAGTATACCATTAGCGTCGAAACATAGACCATATGGACTGTTTAACAGACCTTTTCCGGCTCCCTTACTGTCAATCACGGCCAACAGCTTACCCTCGGGAGTGAACTTCTGAACTCTGTTGTTAAAATAGTCAGTTACATAGACCTTATCATCAGCATCAATAGCTATATCACGTGGACGGTTGAACTCTCCAGGTTGAGGTCCTTTGCTACCAAAGCAGTGTGAGTAAGTGAGGTCAGCATTGAGGACGTGGACACGATTGTTACCAGTATCAGAAACAAAGATTTGCCCATTATGATGAATAGCTATACCTGTTGGACTGTTGAATTGTAATGGTTGAGATCCCTTACTGCCCACTGTAGCTATGAAGGCGGCACCCTCTGCTGTCAACACTTGTAGACGATGATTACTATAGTCAGTAACTACAATGCGACCATCTTGACTCACTGCTACTCCTTCTGGACCGCTGAACTGTTCTTGTCCTGTGCCATACTGTCCAATACTTTTGATTTTTTTTCCATTACTAGGATCGATGATGGTGATACAAGGTTTTAATTCATCCACCACAATAGGGCAACCTTCCCTTGTGATGGCTAATCCTCGCGGACCTGACAGATCAGTGAATGTCTGTCCTGCCTTCCTTGGCATGACCTCTACCTTGAGAGGTGTGTCAAGGATATCGGTCCCTCCCACCTGCACCCTCAGCTGGTGGAGACCAGCAGTGGGAGGAGAATAGTGAACCTCAAAACTGCCTGGAGCCACTTGGTGTACGACACACCTGAAAGCTAATGTGGGGTCAGCTACTGGAGAGAGCTGGCAGGAGACCTGCTCAGAGGAGAAAGGAGCTGCACTGCTAAGATCAAAGCTTGTTTTGTCACCAGTTGCCTTAAACTGGCCATACCTAACCACACTACCCAGACTACCACATGCCTCTAGAACACTAGCGCTCTTTACAAACCTCACTCTGGTCTCCTCCAGTGGTTGGGGGTTGTCCAGTGAGCAGACAGCTGCCATGCGCTCCACCATCTGTCCCTTCATCACAAGGATCTCCTGCTGGCTCCCGATCCTCAGCTCCTCCTCTGCAAATTCTTTACAGCTCTTCAACAGTGTAATGGTAATGTCCGCTTCCTTCTTGCGACCAGATATCTTCTCAATATAGGCATCAGTGACTTGGTCAAGCTCTCTCATCAGTTGTCTCTCTGACTCTTGCAGGAGCTGCATCAGCTGCTGGACTGTGGCCTCAATCTCCCTTCTCGCATCTCCTACCTGCTGCAAGAAATCTCCTTCCTGTGCTTCCACAGCTTGTACAGCAGTGGTAATGGCAGCTAGCCTTACTTTGACTTGCTCGAGGGTATCCACAATCTGCTGCCGGTGTCTTGGAAAGGCATCAGTGATTGGCTCGTAGTCATGATTACGATGCACTTTTCCAGTGGTGCAGAGATGGCAGATGACCTTGTCACAAGTGTCACAGTACACCTCTAGTGGCTTGCCATGGCTGCTACACTCCATGGTGGGCTGCTCCTTGAGGGGAACTAGCTTAGAGGCAGTGGTGGCCACATCCTCCACTCCCAGTATCTGGTGGCTGGTGAATGCGGCCCATGCATTGTGTTTATCGATGCATGTCTGGCAGAGAAGCACAGAGCATTGTTTGCAGTATCCAGTGGCCTGTTCTTTGTGGCAATTCTCACAGTTATTCTGCTTAGACCCAGACACCTTCTCTAGCACTTGATAAAGCTCCAGGAGGTTGTGGATGAGGAAGGCAGACTGGAATCCACTCACTCCTTTGTCAGGTTGCTGTGTGGTCTGGCGGCACACAGGGCAAGTGATAAAGTGCTTGTCTTCCTTGATTTCCACTGGGAAGCGGCCAAGACAGCCATGACAGAAAGAGTGGAGACAGGGCAGTGTCCTGGGGTGAGTATAGCGATCTAGACAGACTGGACAGGTGAGCTGCTGCTCGAGATTAGCCAGAGCCTCACTAGCTGTGGGTGGTTTCTCAGTGGCCATTGAAACTAATATCTGCAACAAGCTGGTTTCTCTGTGGCAGTACTGTTGTCTGAACTAGTAAGGGCTGGTTGTGGTTAGAATCACCTCATGACTGATGTGATAGCTGATCATGAATTTCAGTACTCTGCCTATGATATAGTATAAGTTCCACCCTCTTGTGATTTTTAATCTGACTATACCAGAGGAGGTTGGAAGTATTTATATTCAGTCATGTGACATGTAAAATGTTTGTGGTTTGTAAATTCACTCCAAATCAAAATGTATGTCGAATCTTAGTTGTTAATTTTTACACTATTCTCTGAACAGAATTTAACGAATTTAGTATGAATCGAAAGGTCTTGCAAAGCAGATTACAAATATGCGATCTACCCGATCCAACCCACGGGTCCCTGAGCTCCTACGGGCAAGAAAGTAGTGAAGATTCTCAACAGTGGAAAACACTACAGTTATTGCTTGTGCAAGCAATCAGCTTCCTGGCAAGTCTGCTACAGACGTCTTGGAGCAAATTCTTAGCGTTTAAAAACGGCGAGCGAAGAGACAGCTCCATTGTTACCTGCAAAACACAATATACAGCTGACGAGGCCTGGTCAGAGCTAGAAATAAGAAAGTTGCTAAAATTTGAGCTGTTTCACAGCAGAAAGATTCCTGAAATCCAGCACAAGTGTGCTGTATACTGGAGTTGTGCTACTTCTTCCTAGATTTCACGACATACAAAGCACAGAAACTGGTGTGCAGTGCACTATACAAATAGCTAAACCAATATTCTAAGATCATATCTTTAAGTAAGACCAGTAATCAAGCTCTACGCAATACCATTTTAGAAAGAATCCACGAATGAGTTCTAGTGCTGTATGCTATAGTGCCATTGAGCTACGCCTCACGATGGAACGTTAGCTATGCTCATTCGAAATCACGTGCGCATAATAACAGCCTACAATCACGGGCGCATACTAATACTTCCAACCTCCTCTGAGACTATACCTTACTTGCAAAGACTTCTTAGAACTAGAAACACCAATCAATATGTGTATTTTGAAGTACTGCAATTGTTGTTGTGTGTTGTGGTAAACTCTGTTCTAGATCTGCTGTTCTTGTTAGCTGCCACCTTTGCCACTCCTGGAGTGAACCATAGATATTATATACTATTATATACTGTGTATAATAATTATCTATGAGTGAAGTTGGTTCAGATCCTAAGCAGCTTGGTTAGTGAGAGGAGTTGGAGCCATTTCTATCAACCCTAGTGAGTGAGGGTTCAACTCCTCTAGAGTGCATACTCAGCCTTTTCTCCATCTTACAATAAGGAGTAGGTGTTTATCACTGCATCCTTCAGAGGGGATGTAAAGCCGTCAGTCCCAGAGAGCTTTGGACAATGATAATTATGTTGCAACAGCTTATTACTGCACGCCAGTCTTACTGTTAATTTTGTTTTCTTTTTTCCATAGCGTCATGGACAGGGAAAGTTTAACTCTAAGTTACAAGGCACATACGATGGATCATGGTCACATGATCTACGGCATGGCAAGGGAGTACTACGATATCGTAATGGAGATGAGTTTGACGGATTCTGGGAAAACAACAAGGTCAGTAATGACAATAGTGACACAGATTAAACTTTTTGATTTTTTTAATTGTGTGATTCGTACTCACTCAGCGTCATGGGCGTGGCACTATGAAGTACGCTAGTTGTGAAGTGTTTGTGGGCGAGTTTGTTCAAGGAGCTATCCATGGAGAGGGAGAGATGACTTACTCACCAAAAGTCAAGTACAAGGGAAAATGGAATAATGGAATGGTACATCTGTCTATCTGCATCTACCAGCTGTTTATTTATTGCCTTCCCCCTCTCTCACTCCCTCCCTCCCTTCTTCTCTCCCTCTCTCTCTCACTCTCATTCTCTCACTCCCTCACTTCCTCTCTCCCTCTCTCCTTCCCTCACCCTCCCTCCCTCCCTATCTCCCTCCCTCCGCCATCTGTCTCTCTATCTTGTAGCGTCATGGTAGTGGTACCATGGTGTATGAAGATGGCTCGGTCTATGAGGGTGACTGGTTGAATGATCTTCGTCATGGACATGGTAAATACACATGGCCCAACGCTATTGTGTACAATGGAGAATGGAAGAATGATAGTCAAGATGGCAAAGGACAACTAGAGATACCTAGTGCAGAATATAGATATGATGGTGAGTTAGTGTGTGAGTGAGTGAGTGAGTGGGTGGGTGGGTGAGTGAGTGAGTGAGTGAGTGAGTGAGTGAGTGAATGAGTGGGTGAGTGAGTGCATGAGTGGGTGGGTGGGTGAGTGAGTGAGTGAGTAAGTGAGTGGGTGGGTGAGTGAGTGAGTGAGTGAGTGAGTGGGTGGGTGAGTGAGTGAGTGGGTGAGTGAGTGAGTGACTGAGTGAATGTGTTTCATCCTCACCTCTCACTAGGTGACTGGTCGTGTGGTAAGAGGTCTGGTCACGGCAGTGAGACATCACAGTATGGTACTTATGAAGGTGGTTGGAGGAATGGTATGAAGTACGGTCATGGAGTGGAAAAGACACTGGTTGGAACAATCTTCCGAGGACAGTGGGAGAGAGGGAGAAAGCACACCACAGGAACTAGAAAACTACCGTTTGGATTGACAGAAGAACAGGTCAGATCTATACACAGCAAATCTAAAAATTTGAGTCCTGTGATAAATCAGTCATCACGTTCTCTCTCCTTCTTCCTCTCCCTCCCCTCCCTCTCTTTCCCTCCTCCCTCCCTCTCTCCCACCCACCCACCCTCCCTCTCTCCCACCCACCCTCACACTCTTCCTCCCTCTCTCTATCTCTGTCTCCCTCCCTCTTTTCCCTCCCTCCCTCTCTCCCTCACTCACTCACTCCGTCCATCCGTCCGTCCGTCCGTCCATTCATTCCATCCCTCCCACTCTATCTCTCTCTCTCTCTCTCTCTCTTTCATAGATTTGGAAGAGTGGTCAGTTACAGTCTGATCCAGCCAGAATGACAGCTGTTGAACTACCATTCATATCTCGTAATGATCTCTAGCAAATTAGACTATGCTCTGTTATTAATTTTTATCAAAAACAAACAAACATTTAAATCTTTCTTTGTTGTTTGTTGTATTGATACTACATACACAGGTGTTGAATCACTGATATTATTATCATTATATTGAGAACTGTTGTTTGGTATCATTTATTTGTTATTTTTTGTTGTGTGCGTTTTTGAACATATCAAGATTACAATAATAGTAAAAACAGCAAGTGCGTGCTCGAGCTGAACTTCATCTAAACGACATTTTCATGTAAAATACTGACCTGTGCTCGTACTGTTCTGCACTCGCTCAGCCTCATTGAGCCACGCCCATTCAGTTCATAACAAACTCCACGTGCCTGCTTCTCTCGTGACTCGCTGAGAGCTGTGACGGGCACTACTAGAGGGACTTATGAAGCGATCAAGATGGTGACATTGATGAAAAACAAGACATGGAAAGGGCTAGCTAGGAATCAAAGAGTATGTTAGACTAGTGTCACATGACATGCAGACTATGATGAACAGTGCTCTATGTTATCACTAAGCTGGATTTCTACCGTCAGGCATTATTATATTGTTTGTAGTTCACTTATAAAGTGTCTAGTTGTTCCACATTCATTAACTATGCATTTACCCCAAAATTTTACAAGCAGATCTACTGGTACACATTATACACGTAAGTTATTCTCACTGCAGCAGTTACATTGACTTACCTATCACTCATGCATGCTCTCATTCTATCACTTGCTTACTTCCTCCTTTCCTCTCTCCCCCCTCTCTCTCTCTCTCTCTCTCTCTGTCTCTCTCTCTCTCTCTCTCTCTCTCTCTCTCTCTCTCTCTCTCTCTCTCTCTCTCTCTAGTACTGTCTCACTGATCCCAGTGTTCGTATGGGTATGACTCTACCAATGTATCTCATCACTCCTGTACAACGAATACCTCGCTACATCCTTCTACTCAAAGTAGGTGTGATTATTAGTCATGTGACATGCTTACTGATCATGTGACCTTGTAGGACATCATCAAGCGTACTCCAGACACTCATCCTGATTATAACTACACCAATCACTAGAGAAAATGGTCAGTGATACATAGTGCCTAGATTACCAATAAGCATACACAATACATTCATGAAGTGTTTGTATAATATTCATGCATGCTTGTGTATAGAACCAGTGCAAGAATGATTTGTGAGGTGGTTTAGTACAGTCTATAGTCACATGAGTTCTGTATAACTTATTAGTACGTCATCTTTCACCAATCGGATTGCTCTATTCGAGGGCATTAATGTACGTTATTGACCGCGCATAGAGTCTTCTATAGCAACAGACCATTGCGTCTTTGAGAGTTTGAAAAATTAGCAATGTTATTGCGCTCACAGTGTTATGTGCGTTGTACTATAATATAATAAGCCAGTTATTGCACTACACAACTCGGGCATTAACCGACATAAATGTCCTCGGGAAAGTCGGTTGCCCTCAAACAGTCTCGGGATGCGCCCTCGACCGTTGCTCGGGCAACTCGACTTTTCCACGGTCATTTATGTCAGTTAATGCCCTCGTGTGAGGGCAATAACTAATACATAAAGTACTGCTCGGCAAAGTGACTAACATGGATGGTGTAATGTAGAGTGAGGCTCAGCTTTGTCATATGGCTGACTACAGACCAAATATGTGTATAAATTTTATTAATAATTCTCTTCAAAATTAATAGTACAGTGTTCCTCCTGTACTTCAACTATTTCCTCTACTCCATCACTCACTGTAGGGTGACTATAGTAATCTACAACTATTGTACGTGCTGTGTGCGTTTATTAGGCAAGCTTTAAGCTGTCAACATAGCAAAACGTGGTGAGTTATTTGCTTTCTTACGTTTTTCATGCACAACAAGTCAATCGTAGCCAAGTACCTGAGCCTATAGACGCTGCGCTGCCCATGCCAAGAAGCGAACACAACACCCAGTAACTACCAAAGCTAGTACCTGTGCTATTAATCTCAACATAAGACAGTAGACTGAATGTATACAAAACAACTCATGCTATCAACTTCCAGTGAGTTTCAGCAGAAAAATACGAGTTCCCGTGGAAGAATACGTGATTTATTTTCCTCCAACTGACCAATCAGATTCTAGAATTACATGATCTGTAGTAATAATAACACAATCCAGTGATAGCGCTAACGTGAAGGGAAATAATAAGTGAAAAATTAAATAAAAACTAATAGTTGAATGTAGGTTATACACCGAGGTAGGATATGGGAACTATGATACCGATATATATGGGAACTTGGATACCGAGGGCGAAGCCCGAGGAATCCAAATTCACATATGCACCGAAAACTGTTGTTTATAACCGGTTTAAACTTAACCGGAGGAAAAAATAATAGCGCTCTTGTTCCAGCAAGCTACCTGAAACGGTGCAAAACATACAAATAGCGTGATAAATGGCGCTTAGTTTGCAGCCTAGTGCACGGTGGCGCTATGTTTTTTATACCTGCCCACGCACAGGTAAATACGCGAATTTGGATACCTCATTACATCAAAGAGAATTATTCATATCATAGTTTAATACAAAAATATTATACAATAAAAGATACCAACAACAAAAACTCAAGAAAATAAGTCAAATGACAAAGCAGGAAGTGTGTCCCTTATTAATATAAGTGTGCGCTTTCTTAATTAATCTACAGAAACACAAGTCAGTAAGTGACAACTCCATTTTTATCACTGATGTACAGTCGACCTGTCTTGTCGGATACGATAAAACAAGGATTCTCGAAACTAGAGCCATCACTGTCACCGATATATCCAAGAAACTTGCCGTTACTACTAAACATACTCACTGTATGATTGTCCAACTCAGTCACGTAAAGTATACCATAAGCATCGAAACATAGACCATTTGGATGATTTAACCGACCTTTTCCGGCTCCCTTACTGTCAATCACGGCCAACAGCTTACCCTCGGGAGTGAACTTCTGAACTCTGTTGTTACTATAGTCAGCTACATAGACCATACCATCAGCATCAATAGCTATATCATGTGGACGGTTGAGCTCTCCAGGTTGAGTTCCATAGCTACCAAAGTAGTGTAAGTAGGTAAGGTCAGCATTGAGGACCTGGACACGATGGTTACCAGTATCAGAAACAAAGACTTGTCCATTATGATGAACAGATATACCTCTTGGATTTTTGAATTGTAGTGGTTGAGATCCCATACTGCCCACTGTAGCTATGAAGGCACCCTCTGCTGTCAACACTTGTAGACGATGATTAATGCAATCACTAACTACAATGCGACCATCTTGAGTCACTGCTACTCCTACTGGATAGTTAAACTGTACTTGTCCTGTGCCATTCTGTCCAATTCTTTTGATTTTTCTTCCATTGCTAGGATCAATGATGGTGATGCAATATTTACCAGATTCCACCACAATAAGGTAACCTTTCCTTGTGATGGCTAATCCTTGAGGACCTGACAGATCAGTGAATGTCTGTCCTGCCTTCCTGGCCATGACCTGTACATTGAGAGGTGTGTCAAGGATATCAGTCCCTCCCACCTGCACCCTCAGCTGGTGGAGACCAGCAGTGGGAGAATAGTGAACCTCAAAACTGCCAGGAGCCACTTGGTGTACGAAACTCTTGACAACTTGTGTGAGGTCAGCTACTGGAGAGAGCTGGCAGGAGACCTGCTCAGAGGAGAAAGGAACTGCACTGCTAAGATCAAAGCTTGTTTTGTCACCAGTCACCTTAAACTGGCCATACCTAACGACTCTACCCAGACTACGACATGCCTCTAGAACACTAGCGCTCTTTACAAACCTCACACTGTTCTCCTCCAGCGGTTGGGGGTTGTCCAATGAGCAGACAGCTGCCATGCGCTCCACAATCTGTCCCTTCATCACAAGGATCTCCTGCTGGCTCCCGATCCTCAGCTCCTCCTCTGCAAATTCTTTACAGCTCTTCAGATGTGCGATGGTAATGTCCGATTCCTTCTTGCGAGCAGATATCTTCTCAATGTAGGCATCAGTGACTTGGTCAAGCTCTCTGATCAGTTGTCTCTCTGACTCTTGCAGGAGCTGCATCAGCTGCTGGACTATGGCCTCAATCTCCTTTCTCGCAGCTCCTACCTGCTGCAAGAAATCTCCTTCCTGTGCTTCCACAGCTTGTACAGTAGTGGTAATGGCAGCTAGCTTTACCTTGACTTGCTCGAGGCTATCCACAATCTGTTGCTGGTGTCTTGGAAAGGCATCAGTGATAGGCTCGTAGTCATGGTTACGATGCACTTTTCCAGTGGTACAAAGATGGCAGATGAGCTTGTCACATGTGTCACAGTACACCTCTAGTGGCTTGCCATGGCTGCTACACTCCATGGTGGGCTGCTCCTTGAGGGGAACTAGCTTAGAGGCAGTGGTGGCCACATCCTCCACTCCCAGTATCTGGTGGCTGGTGAATGCGGCCCATGTATTGTGCTTATCGGTGCATGTCTGGCAGAGAAGCACAGAGCATTTTTTGCAGTATCCAGTGGCCTGTTCTTTGTGGCAATTCTCACAGTTATTCTGCTTGGACCCAGACACCTTCTCTAGCACTTGATATAGCTCCAGGAGGTTGTTGATGAGGAAGGCAGACTGGAATCCACTCACTCCCTTGTCAGGTTGCTGTGTGGTCTGGCGGCACACAGGGCAAGTGATAAAGTGCTTGTCTTCCTTGATTTCCACTGGGAAGCGACCAAGACAGCCATGACAGAAAGAGTGGAGACAAGGCAGTGTCCTGGGTTGAGTATAGCGATCCAGACAGACTGGACAGGTGAGCTGCTGCTCGAGATTAGCAAGAGCCTCACTAGCTGTGGGTGGTTTCTCAGTGGCCATTGAAACTAATAACTGCAACAAGCTGGTTTCTCTGTGGTAGTACTGTTGTCTGAACTAGTAAGGGCTGGTTGTGGTTAGAATCACCTCATGACTGATATGAATAACTTTAGTTGATCATGAATTTCACAATGATTTATTATAAGTTTCACCCTCTTTGTGATCATGAGAGTGATTAGCGATTTCTAGTCAGACCCAGACTATACATAGCTCCAGCGCGAACTCGCACGTCGTTCAGATTTCAATGTTTCAATGTCGTTCAGATCATGTTTATTCCAATTGGTTGGCAAAAGCTGTTTCAAGCTGCAATAACTGTGGCAAACAACGTTGTAGCGACAATCTGACTGCTGCTATCGTCTTTTCTACTACCCAGAAGACTGTTAAATGTCGATTTTTTCAAAGCGCGTTGCTTTGCCGCCGAGTTGCAAAGCGGAGCTTTTTCGAAAATCGACGTCAGCCAGTTTAGAAAGTGTCTTATAGATTCCTGGATAGTAGAAACGACGATAGCAGCAGTCAGATTGTCGCAGACTATACCTTACTAGTGAAAAATAAAATGAAATGAACTGATTTCACAAAACCATGTCATGCACTTTCAGTGTTAGCTCCCTCCCTCTCTCCCTGCCTCCCCTCCCTCCCTCTCTCCCTCCCCTCTCCCTCCCTCTCTCGATCCCTCCCTCCCCTCTCTCTTAGCTCCCTCCTCGACCTCCTCCTCCTCCAACCACTAAGCCGACAACTCATCCTATTAAGAAGCCTCCGATGATCCCACTCCCTAAAGAACCTGCAGAACCTCCGAAAAATGGCGTCCACGAAGAATCAGGGAACACGTCAGCACGTGAACCAGTGGATTCAGGTACTGTCATCCTAAGCACTTTACAACATTTGTTTCTTTCAAACTATGCGTACCAATGAATGAAGCTTTTGCGAAGTTTAACAGTTTGTGAAGTGTAGGGTTTTTCTTGATTGTACAAACACAATCCAGTGTGGTGTTAAATCCCCTTCTCCCACATTGGTTCATGTTTATAATAATATTATTTATTCTTAGAGAAACAGTTTGTATACAGGAGTGAATTCCATGTTTGTAGTACATTATACTGTACTTGTTAATAACAGAACTATAGTGATGTTATGAAAACAGCGTAACCATGGTTCTTTAGAAAATATAATCACAGCTGACTTTGTTGAATGATACAAATGCGGGAAATTAATTTTTTGAAGGGTCAAATTTTTGTTTACTAGTCAAATTTTGATGAAGTCCATATAGTTGTTTGCGAAGATTTTGCATTTGTTTGCGAGGAAGTGGAAGTGTGACACTGGCCAATCAAATTCACTTTTCGTCACGTGTACAGCTTCAGTTAAGTCACGCTTACGTGCGTTTGATTGGCCAATGTCATACTTCTGCTTTCGCTTCCGTTATGCAAGATCTTCGCAAACAACTGTACTCGACAATTCAACAAATTCCTTGCTAGCTGTTCAAATTCCTTGCCAAATTCCTTGCTATTCTATTTTTGTTGTCAAACGACTGAATAGATGTGTATTTTGAAGTACTGTATAATTGTTGTTGTGTGTCGTGGTAAACTCTGTTCTTCTGTTCTTGTTAGCTGCCACCTCTACCACTCCTGGAGTGAAGCTGAGGAATAGAGGATGGTTCAGATCTTCTGTGACATCGTCTATATCAGTGTCGCCTGTCACCTCAGAACACCTGGAGGAGTCTTATGATGTGAGAACACTGTACACATACTCACTCACTCACTCACTCCCTCACTAACTCCCTCCCTCTTTCACTCACTCACTCCCTCTCTCTCTTTCTTCAGGTCATTCCTGAAACTTCCTCTACGTTTGAAGACATGGTAGCGAAAGTCAAAACAAGAGATTCAAAATTACACGATGCTTCGGTAGCACCTCGATAAAATATCCCACTCTTAACTGTACACTTCCTTTTTAGATTTATGAAGTTGTACAAGCTGTTGCAAAAGAGATTCCTCACTGTGCCTCCACGAAGGATCTTCCAGCTTCTATTAATGGGTTCCCGACAGGTGGTAGAGAAATGGTGATCCACGAACTGTACACAACCGAGTATAACTATGTTAAGACTCTGGAGGTGGTTGTAGAGGTGGGTGAGTGAGTGAGTGACTTAGTGAGTGAGTGGGTGAGTGGGTGAGTGAGTGAGTGAGTGGGTGAGTGAGTGAGTGAGTGAGTGAGCGAGCGAGCGAATCAGTCAGTGGGTGAGTGAGTGAGTGAGTGATTGGGTAGTGTGAGAGTGAGTGAGCGAGTGAGTGAGAGAGAGAGTGAGTGAGTGGGTGAGTGAGAGAGAGTGTGAGTGAGTGAGTGAGTGGTTGAGCGAATTGGGTGATAAGTTATTGTCCGTGTAAATTTGCTAGTGAATGAGCAGGTTAATTTCTAATCACAACAGGTATTCAAGATACAATTGGTGGCAGTACTAGGCGATGATGCCTCTCAAATATTCGCAAATGTAGAGGAGTAAGTTACTTATCAGCTCTCAAGTTTGTTTTATCATTTCTATGTCACAGCATCATGGCTTTCAATCGCGGCTTCTTGTCTCTGCTTCACGGTCGACTAAGAGATTGGGCTCCTCAACAATGCATAGGAGACATTTTCTTAGGAATGGTACAAATTTATACACAATCATTATACATATCTGTGTACAAACATACATGTACAATAATACATATCTGTGTACAAACATGAAATAATTATTATAATGTTTTCTTAATGTGAAAGTTAGTGTAATAGAGCTTGGCGGAATCAAAATAAAACGGATTGTTCATTGAAGCTTGCTTCATGTGGTGTGTGGTAGTAATATTGTTTTCTCTCTTCAGTTCACTCAGACAAAGCAGAGTATGTACGCTATATACTGCAGTAACTATGACAACGCTGAGAGCCTGGTGCTGAAAGTGAAGAAGAAACGAGAAGTGGAAATGCAACTGAATGTGAGTGGACCATCTTATTTCTTTTCTCCTTGCCTATTTCAATCCCTTACTCGCTCACTGACTTACTCAACTCTGACTCTCTCTCTCTCTCTCTCTCTCTCTCTCTCTCTCTCTCTCTCTCTCTCTCTCTCTCTCTCTCTCTCTCTCTCTCTCTCTCTCTCTCTCTCTCTCTCTCTCTCTCTCTCTCTCTCTTCGCTCTCTCTTTAGTACTGTCTCACTGATCCCAGTGTCCGTATGGGTATGACCCTACCAATGTATCTCATCACTCCTGTACAACGAATACCTCGCTACATCCTTCTACTCAAAGTAGGTGTGGTCATTGTTCATGTGACATGCTTTACTGGTCATTGTTCATGTGACATGCTTTACTGATCATGTAGGACATCATCAAGCGTACTCCAGACACTCATCCTGATTATAAACAATTACAACAATCACTAGAGAAAATGGTCAGTGGTACATGGATTACCACTGATGTCGTGAACCACACACGCACACAAAGCAAAGAAAAGCCTCATGTTGCTTTCAACAAGAACACTCATTGCTGGTCAGGCCAGCACACCTCTGCACTATCGTGCCAGTGCTATGTAATTCCTGGAGCCCGGGCAAGGAGCTCACAGGAGGTACCAACTGTGCCTCTCACTGCTGGTGTGGGCACCTGGTAATCCCACAACTGCCATTAGTGGATGATGAGACACAGCCAGTGTGCCTTGCTCCCCAGTACAAGACCAGGTACCCGTTTTACAGATGGGTGGGCTGGATAGAATGAAATCAGTTTTCTCCCCTGCACGGGTGGGATTCAGTGGGATTCATTCACACACACAAAGCAAAGGAAAGCCTCTTGTTACATGAGCTAATATAAAACACGGCCGTTGCCACACACTAAGCAGCAAACTAAGCATCGTTTACCGAGAAAAAAACCAGACTTGTGTCCTTTAGACTAATAATAGACAGAGCAATACTAATCTTATCACTCACTGTAGGGTGAACTAGCTGCCTATATTAATCTACAAATCAAGGAAGCTCAGACTAAGAAGACTCTTGATCATCTCAAAACTAAAGTTGTCGGTCTGTCGGTGAGAAAATGTGCATACATTTAAATGTAGCTAGTTAGTAAGTGTTTTGAGGACGCTTGAAACTAGAGCCATCACTGTCCCCGATATGTCTTCCTTCACTAGTATACATGAGTACACTACATCTGTACACAATTTAGGATCTTGAAGAGCAGTCTAACAGGAAACTAGTCAAGGAGGGACAAGTGTATCTACTCAACATTGCCAAGCTGTATCAGGTGGGTGGGGTCTGTAGCTAGAGTGGGTGGGGTCCAATGCTCTTACAGAAGAGAATTTGGTGTACATGTAACTGTTTGAATAAAATTAATCACTTTTCTTTTTCTCCCTCCCTCCCTCCCTCCCTCCCTCCCTCCCTCCCTCCCTTCCTCTCTCTCTCTCTTGCCACTCCCTCCCTCCCTTCATTCTTCCATCTCTACCTCCCTCTCTCCCTTATCACTCTCTCTTCCTCTCTCCCTTATCACTCTCTCTCTCTCCCTTACCACTCTCTCTCTCTCCTTTCCTCTATCCTCTCTCTCTCTCTCTCTCTCTCTCTCTCTCTCTCTCTCTCTCTCTCTCTCTCTCTCTCAGTGTATATTATTCACTGATATTCTAGTATTTGCTCATGGTGATAGTAAGTCCAGTAAAGTGGAGCTAGTGTTGCCATTGGAAGCATTATGGATTGAGGACCTCGAGGACAGAGACTCACAAACCAGTATGGGAACCAGTTTTCTTTTTACTTCTGTATACTTTGCCTTGGCTTACTGTTCTGTTGTATACACGTAATTACCGTAATTTTGATATATGACCAGATTGAAAGAATTTAGTTTCTCCCTGCACTATTAGCGTTTTGTTATAAAAGTTATTGGGGCGAGCCTGAGCGAGCCCCACATTGATTGGCACAATGGCCCACGCGGCGGGGAATGTATCAATCTATCTATCTATCTGTCACGGGGTAGCGTTTGTCCTTTTCAATCCATATGGCGAGGCCCATACTGTAGTATTGTATGCGAGGCCCACAAGGGCAGCAATTGCAAGGCCCCGGGATTGCACGTTCTTTCATAACTACTTGACGTTCTTTCATAACTCGACTGCTAAATGGACGACTCGACGATTCGCTCGCTTTTCCATGAATCATGATGCACCCGGCGCCCTCATCAGCGATACTGTGACTGACGCTGCAGCAAGAACCAGGGCTTTGGCACGGGAGAGGAAGCGCAGACAGCGTGAACTTGAAGAGAGACACCACTGCTACTCAGCCCATATAATCCCGCGCTGTATTACTCTCCATTACAAATAATTGAGCAAACAGACTTTCACACCTTCGTGAAAGGGCTAACAAAAGACTGTCTACAGAAACATAGGTTATAGTTATTGACTCAATGCTAAGACATGTCTTGCTTATGACTCCTCCTTTTTCCCGGACACTGTTAAACTATGGAACAAATTACCTGCTGAGATTGTCTCCGCTTCATCCCTCTCTGTTTTCAAGATAGATATTCATGGCTATCTATCTAATTTAATCTAGTAACTTATGATGTTTGTCTTTTCTTTTGGTTGGTACCGTTGAAGCTTTTTTGCTACTGGTACAGCCATGCAAAATTGTCATAGAAAAAGTATTTAGAGAGAGCAGCTGAATATTATATTTTAATACTAGCAACAACTTCTGACTCCAAAGGGATGATTTTGGTTAATTATCCATGAAAGAACACAACAGAGGAAGATAGATAATAAATTAATTGTTACTATTAATGAATTTTTTTTATGTGCGAGGCAAATACATGCTGTAAGTATACCTACTTATATGTTACACACTAACAAGGCTAAAATTATATCAATGCTCAGGCTCGCCCCTGCCATTCCATGAATGTACTAGTATAATATAATATAGCTCAATACAATACACGTAATTATCGTAATGTTGAATACTGAAAATTTGACCAGATTTAAAGAATTTAGTTTCTCCCTGCGCTAAGCTTTTTGTTATCTAAATTGTGATTTTAACCTGTTTGTCAAACCTGTTTATACTCGTTGTATAGGTAGCCAAGATGCCATAGAGGTGTACACACCACAGCGGCCATATCGTATCTATGTACGGACCAACTCAGAGAAGAAGCTATGGCTACCTAAGCTAAGAGAGACAATCTACCATCACCTAGCAGACAATGACAAGTGTGACAACAGTAATCAGTTGGATACAGGTCTGTAACACATTAATAGATGCATGTTCATAAATCTAGTCCTTCAATGCTATGGCTTCTCATCTAATGTATCTCTCTCCCTCACACACACATTTCTCTCTCCTTTTTCTCTCCCTCTTCTTAGTGAAACGCACCGCTCTTTTCCAATATTTTGATCAACGTGTCTACACTGGAGCATTCAATGATGCACTGGTATGTGGTTACCATGGATACATACTAGTAGTACTGGCTACCATAGCAACCGATAAGATGGTTGTGTTTATTTCCATAGCGACATGGCAAGGGACAAATGGCTTGGCCAAATAAGTGTATATATCTGGTATGTACATTGAGTGAATTTGATTGGTTGGTTGTGTGATGATGTCATCATTACTCAGGGTAACTGGGTTGATAATGAGCGTTCAGGAGAGGGAGAGTTCCATTATAATACAGGAGAGGTGTACAGTGGTCACTGGGCAGACGATAAACAAAGTGAGCTATGTGTTGATCATCACGATACATGATAGTGCTATTGACAAGACATTTTAACATTCATAAATAAACCTCTTTCTATTACCATAAGATACCAGATATTGCAGATACCTCCATTATTCAATCTTGTCCCTCTCTTTGTTACCAATCTACAGTTATAGCTAGTACATGTAGTTGTAGTGTTTTATGTGCAGTGTGATTATCATCAATTGGCTTTTCCCTCCTTCCCTCCCTCTCTCTCTCTCTCTCTCTCTCTCTCTCTCTCTCTCTCTCTCTCTCTCTCTCTCTCTCTCTCTCTCTCTCTCGTCAGGTGGTTATGGTGAGCTCAAGTATGCTAGTGGAGATGTGTACAGAGGAATGTGGAGAGATGGTCTGAGACACGGAAAGGTTTGTACATCGTATGTGTGTTGAGATAGATTTCTTTTTTTGTCTTGTTGCAATGCTAAAGTGAAAAGTACAGAGCGTCACTTTAGAGCACTATTTGGTCTCTGTGGTCATCATAATTTGCATGATGGAGGATGTAAACACATTAGTACATGAAGGTGACACTCTTTGTTTCACTTCAGCATTGCAAGAACATTCTATACAGTAGCACTTTCTTGTTTTTTTTTACCACTCTTTATCTGACCACACCCACTTCTCTAGGGCAAAATCATCTACTCGAATGGTGACGTGTTTGAAGGAAATTTCCATTTAGGACACATCGAGGGGCGTGGTCACTTATACTGTATTAATAAAGTGGAGTACAAAGGCGACTGGAAACAATCACATGTGAGTCATGTGACCTAGAGATTATGTCTGTAGACTCTGTACTAAGTACTTAGGAACTAAAAATGTAGACACCCTTCTTGATAATTCAAAGCCTCTCTCTCTCTTTTTCTCTCTCTTTTTCTCTCTCTTTTCTCTCTCTCTCTCCCTTTCTCTCTCTCTCTCACTCTCTCTTTTCTCTCTCTCTCTCTCTCTCTCTCTCTCTCTCTCTCTCTCTCTCTCTCTCTCTCCCTTTCTCTCTCTCTATCTCTCTCTCTTTTTCTCTCTCTCTCTCTCACTCTCTCCCTTTCTCTCTCTCTCTCTCTCTCTCTCTCTCTCTCTCTCTCTCTCTCTCTCTCTCTCTCTCTCTCTCTCTCTCTCTCTCACTCTCTCACTCTCTCCCTCCCTCCCTCCACTCTCTCTCTCTCTCTCTCTCTCTCACTCTCTCAGCGTCATGGTCATGGTATTCTCAAGACACTACAGGGTAACTGGTATGATGGTGAGTTCCGTGGTAATCTCAAGCACGGTCAGGGAAGAATGAGATACTATGATGGAGACACATATGATGGAGGATGGAGAGATGATATGGTGAGTACAGCAAGCAGCATTATAGATAAGCAGCTTGGTTAGTGAGAGGAGTTGGAGCCATTTCTCTCAGCCCTAGTGAGTGTGGGTTCAACTCCTCTAGAGTGCACACTCAGCCTTTTCTCCAGCTTACAATAAGGAGTAGGGTTTATCACTGCATCCTTCAGAGAGGATGTAAAGCCGTCAGTCCCAGGGAGCTTTGGACAATGATAATTATGTTGCAACAGCTTATTACAGAACGCCAGTCTTACTATTACTTTTGTTTTTTTTTCTTTTTCATAGCGTCACGGACAGGGAAAGTTTAACTCAAAGTTACAAGGCACATACGATGGATCATGGTCACATGACCTACGGCATGGCAAGGGAGTGCTACGATATCGTAATGGAGACGAGTTTGACGGTTTCTGGGAAAACAACAAGGTTAGTGATTTCAGAATTAGTCTACTTCCATTTTGTTATGAATTTTGTGCTTGCTACGCTCTCCTACAGCGTCATGGGCGTGGCACTATGAAGTACTCTAGTGGTGAAGTGTTTGTGGGAGAGTTTGTTCAAGGAGCTATCCATGGAGAGGGAGAGATGACTTACTCACCAAAAGTCAAGTACAAGGGAAAATGGAATAATGGAATGGTACATCTGTCTGGCTGTATCTCTATTGCCTTCTCCCCACTCTCCCTTCCTCCCTCCCTTCCTCTCTCTCTCCCTCTCTCCCTCCCTCTCTCTCTTCCTTCCTTCCTTCCTTCCTTCCGCTCTGCTCCCTCCATTCATCCTTCTGTCTCTATCTTGTAGCGTCATGGTAGTGGTACTATGGTGTATGAAGATGGCTCGGTCTACGAGGGTGACTGGTTGAATGATCTTCGTCATGGTCATGGTAAATACACATGGCCCAACGCTATTGTGTACAATGGAGAATGGAAGAATGATAGTCAAGATGGCAAAGGACAACTAGAGATACCTAGTGCAGAATATAGATATGATGGTGAGTGAGTAAGTGAGTGAGTGAGTGAGTGAGTGAGTGAGTGAGTGAGTGAGTGAGTGAGTGAGTGAGTGAGTGAGTGAGTGAGTGAGTGAGTGAGTGAGTGAGTGAGTGAGTGAGTGAGTGAGTGAGTGAGTGAATGTGTCTCATCCTCACCTCTCACTAGGTGACTGGTCGTGTGGTAAGAGGTCTGGTCACGGCAGTGAGACATCACAGTATGGTACTTATGAAGGTGGTTGGAGGAATGGTATGAAGTATGGTCATGGAGTGGAGAAGACACTGGTTGGAACAATCTTCCGAGGACAGTGGGAGAGAGGGAGAAAGCACGCCACAGGAACTAGAAAACTACCGTTTGGATTGACAGAAGAACAGGTCAGATCCATACACATACAGCAAATTTAAAAATCTGAGTCCTGTGATAAAACAATCATCAAGTTCTTTATCCTTCTTCCTCTCCCTCCCCTCCTTCCCTCTCTTTCCCTCCCTCCCTTTTTCCCTCCCTCCCTCCCTCTCTCTTTCCCTCCCTCCCTCCCTCTCTCTTTCCCTCCCTCCCTCTCTACCTCGACCTCCATCCCTCCCTCTCTCTCTCTCTCTCTCTCTCTCACTCTCTCTCTCCCCCTCCCCCCTCTCTCTCATAGATTTGGAAGAGTGGTCAGTTACATTCTGATCCGGCCAGAATGACAGCTGTTGAACTACCATTCATATCTCGTAATGATCTCTAGCAAATTAGACTATGCTCTGTTATTTTATCAAAAACAAACAAATATTTAAATCTTTCTTTGTTGTTTGTTGTATTGATACTACATACACAGGTGTTGAATCACTGATATTATTATCATTATATTGAGAACTGTTGTTTGGTATCATTTATTTGTCATTTTTTGTTGTGTGCGTTTTTGAACATATCAAGATTACAATAATAGTAATTATAAACAGCAAGTGCGTGCTCGAGCTGAACTTCATCTAAATGACATTTTCATGTAAAATACTGACCTGTGTACGTACGGTTCTGCACTCGCTCAGTCTCATTGAGCCACGCCCATTCAATTCATAACAAACTCCACATGTGTGCTTCTCTCGCGATCGTGAGTCGCTGAGAGCTGTGTTTGTGACGGGCACTACTACATGTAGTTGCGAGCGCTTGTACGGTCATTCCAGTCCAGCCTAGTCATAGATAATATCTATTGTCCAGTCCACCGATTACGGACAGCCGTTTGCGGATAAAGCCTGTCATTCTACCAGGCATGCATCTGCACCTTAGGTGCTTATTGGCAACGTATTAAAATTCATTATCAGCTACACTAGTACTCATATCAGTCATGAGGTGATTCTAACCACAACCACCCCTTACTAACCAAACCAGCTTGTTGCAGTTATTAGTTTCAATGGCCACTGAGAAACCACCCACAGCTAGTGAGGCTCTTGCTAATCTCGAGCAGCAGCTCACCTGTCCAGTCTGCCTGGATCGCTATACACAGCCCAGGACACTGCCCTGTCTCCACTCGTTCTGTCATGGCTGTCTTGGTCGCTTCCCAGTGGAAATCAAGGAAGACAAGCCCTTTATCACTTGCCCTGTGTGCCGCCAGACAACACAACAACCTGACATAGGAGTGAGTGGATTCCAGTCTGCCTTCCTCATCAACAACTTCCTGGAGCTATATCAAGTGCTAGAGAAGGTGTCTGGGTCAAAGCAGAATAACTGTGAGAATTGCCACAAAAAACAGGCCACTGGATACTGCAAACAATGCTCTGTGCTTCTCTGCCAGACATGCACTGATAAGCACAATGCCTGGGCTGCATTCACCAGCCACCAGATACTGGGAGTGGAGGGTGTGACTACCACTGCCTCTAAGCTAATTTCCCTCAAGGAGCAGCCCACTATGGAGTGTATTAGCCATGGTGAGCCATTGAAGGTGTACTGCAACACTTGTGATAAACCTGTGTGCCATCTTTGTACCACTGCTAAATCTCATCATAACCATGACTACGAGCCAATCAATGATGCCTTTCCGAGACACCACAAAAATATTGCCAACGATCTCGATAAAGTCAAAAAGAAGCTAGCTGCCGTTACCTCGGCTGTACAAACTGTGGAAACACAGGAAGGAGATTTCTTGCAGGAGGTAGGAGCTGCGAGAAGGGAGATTGAGGCCACAGCCCAACAGCTGATGCAGCTCCTGAAAGAGTCAGAGAGACAACTAATCAGAGAGCTTGACCAAGTCACTGATGCCTACATTGAGGAGATATCTGCTCGCAAGAAGGAAGCGGACATTACCATCACACAGTTGAAGAGCTGTAAGGAATTTGCTGAGGAGGAGCTGAGGATCGGGAGCCAGCAGGAGATCCTTGTGATGAAGGGACAGATGGTGGAGCGCATGGCAGCTGTCTGCTCACTAGACAACCCCCAACCACCGGAGGAGACCAGGGTGAGGTTTGCAAAGAACGCTGGTGTTCTAGAGGCATGTCGTAGTCTGGGTAGTGTGGTTAGGTATGGCCAGTTTAAGGCAGCTGGTGACGAAACAAGCTTTGATCTTAGCAGTGCAGCTCCTTTCTCCTCTGAGCAGGTCTCCTGCCAGCTCTCTCCAGTAGCTGACCCCACATTAGCTTTCAGGTGTGTCGTACACCAAGTGGCTCTTGGCAGTTTTGAGGTTCACTATTCTCCTCCCACTGCTGGTCTCCACCAGCTGAGGGTGCAGGTGGGAGGGACTGATATTCTTGACACACCTCTCAATGTACGGGTCATGCCCAGAAAGGCAGGACAGACATTCACTGATCTGAAGCGTCCTCGAGGATTAAGCATCACAAGGGAAGGTTGCCTTATTGCGATGGATATTGGTAATCATTGCATCACCATCATCGATCCTATAGTAATGGAAGAAAAATCAAAAGAATTGGACACCGTGGCACAGGAAAAGTAGAGTTTAACAATCCAGTAGGAGTAGCAGTGACTCAAGATGGTCGCATTGTAGTTACTGACTACAGTAATCATCGTCTACAAGTGTTGACAGCAGAGGGTGCCTTCATAGCTACAGTGGGCGGTAAGGGATCTCAACCACTACAATTCAAATATCCAATAGGTATAGCTGTTCATCATAATGGACAAGTCTTTGTTTCTGATACTGGTAACAATTGTGTCCAGGTCCTCAATGCTGACCTCACCTTCTCACACTCTTTTGGTAGCAAAGGAACTCAACCTGGAGAGTTCAATGGTCCACGTGATATAGCTATTGATGCTGATGGTATGGTCTATGTAGCTGACATAGTAACAACAGAGTTCAGAAGTTCACTCCCGAGGGTAAGCTGTTGGCCTTGATTGACAATAAGGGAGCCGGAAAAGGTCGGTTAAATTATCCAAATGGTCTATGTTTCAATGCTAATGACATACTTTATGTGACTGAGTGCAATGGCTGTAATACAGTGAGTATGTTTAGTAGTAACGGCAAGTTTCTTGGATATATCGGTGACAGTGATGGCTCTAGTTTCAATTTTCCTTTGTTCATCGTATCCGACAAGACAGGTCGACTGTACATCAGTGATGAAAATGGAGTGATCACCTACTGACTTGTGTTTCAGTACATTAGTTTGATTATTAAAGAAAGGACACACTAATATTAACAAGGGACACACTTCCTGATTTGTCATTTGACTTATTTTCTTGACTTGTTGTTGTTAGCATGTTTCTTATTTTCATTCTATGTATAATAATTTCTTGGCTTCCTTTTGTTGTTAGTATAGAGCAAGTGATTAATTATCGACCGTCATGTATGTTCGGACGCCGTATTTTTCCGACTGCTCGAACAGCGCATTCATCCAACTTATTAAATTATATCACAAGAAAGCTACTAGCCAGAGATGTGCTAGGGCATCCACAATGACTTTAGAAATCGATTGCACTACGCGTACTGACGAAACAGAAATGTACATTGTCCGTATAAACTTCTATACTTTCTTGGTTTCCTTTTGTTGTTAGTATAGCTATAGTTCTACGTTATGAGCAATGTATTATTGTCAACTGTTATAAAAGTTGGACTACCGTTCATATCTCGTAATGATCTCTAGCAAATTAGACTATCCTCTGTTATTTTATCAAAAACAAACAAACATTTAAATCTTTCTTTGTTGTTTGTTGTATTGATACTACATACACAGGTGTTGAATCACTGATATTATTATCATTATATTGAGAACTGTTGTTTGGTATCATTTATTTGTTATTTTTTGTTGTGTGCGTTTTTGAACATAATTATAATTATCAAGATTACAATAATAGTAAAAACAGCAAGTGCGTGCTCGAGCTGAACTTCATCTAAATGATAATTATTTTCATGTAAAATTCTGACCTGTGTTCGTTCGGTTCTGCTCTCGCTCAGGCTCATAGAGCCACGCCCATTCAGTTCATAACAAACTCCACGTGCTTGCTTCTCTCGTGACTCGCTGAGAACTGTGACGGTCACTACTAGAGGGACTTATGAAGCGATCAAGATGGTGATATTGATGAAAAACAAGACATGGAAAGAGCTAGCTAGGAATCAAATAGTATGTTAGTCATGTCAGTGTCACACGACATGAGACTATGATGAACAGTGCTCTATGTTATCACTAAGCTGGATTTCTACCGCCAGCTTATAAATTGTCTAGTTTGAGTTGTTCTACATTTGTTAACTGAGCATTTAGCTCACAATTCTACAAGCTGGTACATGTATAAACCTACTTTACGTTATCTCACTGCAGCAGTTACATTGACTTACCTATCACTCATGCATGCTCTCATTCTATCACTTGCTTACTTCCTCCTTTCTCTCTCTCTCTCTCTCTCTCTCTCTCTCTCTCTCTCTCTCTCTCTCTCTCTCTCCCTCCCTCCCTCCCTCCCTCCCTCCCTCCCTCCCTCCCTCCCTCCCTCTCTCCCTCCCTCCCTCCCTCGATCCCTCGATCCCTCCCTCCCTCCCTCGATCCCTCCCTCCCTCCCTCCCTCTCTCTCTCTCTCTCTCTCTCTCTCTCTCTCTCTCTCTCTCTCTCTCTCTTAGTACAGCTGTCTCACTGATCCCAATGTTCGTATGGGTATGACTCTACCAATGTATCTCATCACTCCTGTACAACGAATACCTCGCTACATCCTTCTACCCAAAAGTAGGTGTAATTATTGGTCATGTGACATGTTTACTGATCATGTGACCTTGTAGTACTTCATCAAGCGTACTCCAGACACTCATCCTGATTATAACTACAACAATCACTAGAGAAAATGGTCAGTGATACATAGTGCCTAGATTACCAATAAGCATACACAATACATTCATGAAGTGTTTGTATAATATTCATGCATGCTTGTGAAAAGACCCAGTGCAAGAATGATTTGTGAGGTGGTTTAGTACAGTCTATAGTCACATGAGTTCTGTATAACATAAAGTGCTGCTCAGCAAAGTGACTAACATGGATGGTGTAATGTAGAGTGTTGCTCAGCTTTGTTATATGGCTGACTTCAGACCAAATATGTGTAGATTAAATAATAATTCTCTTCAAAATTAATAGTACAGTGTTCCTCCTATACTTCAATTATTTCCTTTACTCCATCACTCAATGTAGGGTGACTATAGTAGTCTATAACTTTATTACGTGCTGTGTGCGCTGGCTGTGTGCGTTTATTAGGCAAGCTTTAAGCTGTCTACATAGCAAAACGCTGTGAGTGAGTTACTTGCTTTCTTATGTATTTCATGCACAACAAGTCAATCGTAGCCAAGTACCTGAGCCTATAGACGCTGCGCTGCCCATGCCAAGAAGCGAACACAACACCCAGTAACTACCAAAGCTAGTACCTGTGCTATTAATCTGAACATAACACAGTAGACTGAATGTATACAAAAGAAACTCATGCCATCAACTTGGACAATGTCAGTTGCCGCGGAAGAATACGTGATTTATATTCCTCCGACTGACCAATCAGATTCTAGAATAACATTTGAGTTGTAATATAAAATTTTAAAAATAGTAATAATACAATCCAATAATGTGAAAAAATTAATAAGTGAGAAAAATAAAATAAAACTAATAGTTAACAATACTATAGAATAGAACTATACTAACAACAAAAGAAAAGAAATATAATAATTAATTATTATACAAAAAAGAAACTAAGATAGATGCTAACATCAACAACAACAAGTTAAGAAAATAATTATGACAAATCACGAAGTGTATTAATATAAGTGTGTCCTTTCTTACTAATGTACTGAAACACAAGTCAGTAGGTGACCACTCTATTTCTATCACTGATGTACAGTCGACCTGTCTTGTCGGATACGATTAACCAAGGACACTTGAAACTAGAGCCATCACTGTCACCGATATATCCAAGAAACTTGCCATTACTACTAAACATACTCACTGTATTACTGACATTCTCAGTCACATAAAGTATACCATTAGCATCGAAACATAGAGCATCTAAACATAGACCATATGGATGATTTAACCGACCTTTTCCGGCTCCCTTACTGTCAATCACGGCCAACAGCTTACCCTCGGGAGTGAACTTCTGAACTCTGTTGTTACCATAGTCAGCTACATAGACCATACCATCAGCATCAATAGCTATATCACGTGGGTAGTTGAACTCTCCAGGTTGAGTTCCTTTACTACCAAAGCAGTGTGAGTAGGTGAGGTCAGCATTGAGGACCTGGACACGATGGTTATTAGTATCGGAAACAAAGACTTCTCCATTACGATGAACAGCTACACCTTTTGGAAAGTTGAATTGTAGTGGTTGAGATCCCTCACTGCCCACTGTAGCTATGAAGGCACCCTCTGCTGTCAACACTTGTACACGATGATTACCGAAGTCACTAACTACAATGCGACCATCTTGAGTCACTGCTACTCCTTCTGGACTGATGAACTGTACTTGTCCTCTGCCACGCTGTCCAATACTTTTGGTTTTTCTTCCATTACTAGGATCGATGATGGTGATGCAATGTTTACCACATTCTACCAAAATAAGGCAACCTTCCCTTGTGATGGCTAATCCTCGAGGACCTGACAGATCAGTGAATGTCTGTCCTGCCTTCCTGGGCATGACCTCTACATTGAGAGGTGTGTCAAGGATATCGGTCCCTCCCACCTGCACCCTCAGCTGGTGGAGACCAACAATGTGAGGAGAATAGCGTACCTCAAAACTGCCGGGAGCCACTTGGTGTACGACACACCTGAAAGCTAATGTGGGGTCAGCTACTGGAGAGAGCTGGCAGGAGACCTGCTCAGAGGAGAAAGGAGCTGCACTGCTAAGATCAAAGCTTGTATTGTCACCAGTTGCCTTAAACTTGCCATACCTAACCACACTACCCAGACTACGACATGCCTCTAGAACACTATCGCTCTTTGCAAACCTCACTCTGGTCTCCTCCAGTGGTTGGGGGTTGTCCAGTGAGCAGACAGCTGCCATGCGCTCCACCATCTGTCCCTTCATCACAAGGATCTCCTGCTGGCTACCGATCCTCAGCTCCTCCTCTGCAAATTCTTTACAGCTCTTCAGCTGTACGATGGTAATGTCCGCTTCCTTCTTGCGAGCAGATATCTTCTCAATGTAGGCATCAGTGACTTGGTCAAGCTCTCTGATCAGTTGTCTCTCTGACTCTTGCAGGAGCTGCATCAGCTGCTGGACTGTGGCCTCAATCTCCCTTCTCGTAGCTCCTACCCGCTGCAAGAAATCTCCTTCCTGTGCTTCCACAGCTTGTACAGCAGTGGTAATGGCAGCTAGCTTTACTTTGACTTGCTCGAGGCTATCCACAATCTGCTGTTGGTGTCTTGGAAAGGCATCAGTGGTTGGCTCGTAGTCATGATTATGATGCACTTTTCCAGTGGTGCAAAGATGGCAGATGGGCTTGTCACATGTGTCACAGTACACCTCTAGTGGCTTGCCATGGCTGCTACACTCCATGATGGGCTGCTCCTTGAGGGGAACTAGCTTAGAGGCAGTGGTGGCCACATCCTCCACTCCCAGTATCTGGTGGCTGGTGAATGCGGCCCATGCATTGTGCTTGTCGATACAGATCTGGCAGAAGAATCTAGAGCATTGTTTGCAGTATCCAGTGGCCTGTTCTTTGTGGCAATTCTCACAGTTATTCTGCTTGGACCCAGACACCTTCTCTAGCACTTGATAGAGCTCCAGGAGGTTGTTGATGAGGAAGGCAGACTGGAATCCACTCACTCCCTTGTCAGGTTGCTGTGTGGTCTGGCGGCACACAGGGCAAGTGATAAAGTGCTTGTCTTCCTTGATTTCCACTGGGAAACGACCAAGACAGCCATGACAGAAAGAGTGGAGACAGGGCAGTGTCCTGGGGTGAGTATAGCGATCCAGACAGACTGGACAGGTGAGCTGCTGCTCGAGATTAGCAAGAGCCTCACTAGCTGTGGGTGATTTCTCAGTGGCCATTGAACTAATAACTGCAACAAGCTGGTTTCTCTGTGGCAGTACTGTTGTCTGAACTAGTAAGGGCTGGTTGTGGTTAGAATCACCTCATGACTGATATGATAGCTGATCATGAATTTCAGTACATTGCCAATGATTGTTTTGATGTACTATAAGTTTCACCCTCTTTGTGATCATGAGAGTGATTAGCGATTTCTAGTCAGACTCGGACTATCCTTACCAGTGAAAAAACAGATTTCACAAAACCATGTCATGCATTTTCAGTGTTAGCGCTCCCTCCCTCTCTCCCTGCCTCTCTCCCTCTCTCCCTCCCTCCCTCTCTCCCTCTCTCCCTCCCTCCCTCTCTCCCTCCCTCCTCTTTCTCTTAGCTCCCTCCTCGACCTCCTCCTCCGACCACTAAGCCAACAACTCGTCCTATTAAGAAGCCTCCGATGATCCCACTCCCTAAAGAACCTACAGAGCCTCCGAAAAATGGCGTCCATGAAGAATCAGGGAACACGTCAGCACGTGAACCAGTAGATCCAGGTACTGTGGTCCTAAGCACTTTACAACATTTGTTTCTTTCGAACTAAGCATACCAAAAAATGAAGATTTTGCGAAGTTTAACAGTTTGTGAAGTGCGGGGTTTTCCAGAGTTTTTCTTGATTGTACATACACAATCCAGTAGTGTGGTGTTGAATCCCCTTCTCCACATTTATAATAATCTTATTTTATTTTTAATGAAGCAGTTCGTATACTGGAGCGAATTCCATGTTTGTAGTCACGAATAATAGCCCATTGACATTATACTGTACTTGTTAATAACAGAACTATAGCAATGTTATGAATACAGCGTAACCATGGTTCTTTAGAATGTATACAAAAATATCATCACAGCTGACTTTGTTGAATGATGCAAATGCGGGAAATAAATTTTTTGAAGTGTCAAATTTTTTTTAGTAGTCAAATTTTGATGAAGTCCATAATAGTTGTTTGCGAAGATTTTGCATAACCGAAGTGGAAGTGTGACGCTGGCCAATCAAATTCACTTTTCGTCACGTGTACAGCTTCAGTTAAGTCACGCTTACGTGCGTTTGATTGGCCAATGTCATACTTTTGGTTTTGCTTCCGTTATGCAAGATCTTCGCAAACAACTGTACTTGACAATTCAACAAATTCCTTGCTAGCTGTATAATATTCTATTTTTGTTGTCAAACGACCGAATAATTGAATAGATGTGTATTTTGAAGTACTGTAATTGTTGTTGTGTGTCGTGGTAAACTCTGTTCTGCTGTTCTTGTTAGCTGCCACCTCTACCACTCCTGGAGTGAAGCTGAGGAATAGAGGATGGTTCAGATCATCTGTGACTTCGTCTATATCAGTGTCACCTGTCAACTCAGAACACCTGGAGGAGTCTTATGATGTGAGAACACTGTACACATACTCATCACTCATTCCCTCACTCACTCCCTCCCTTCCTCCCTCTTTCACTCACTCATTCACTCACTCCCTCCTTCCCTCTCTCTCTCTCCCTTCCTCTTTCACTCATTCACTCACTCCCTCTCTCTCTTTCTCCAGGTCATTCCTGAAACTTCCTCTACGTTTGAAGACATGGTAGCGAAAGTGAAAACAAGAGATTCAAAATTACACGATGCTTCGGTAACACCTCAATAAAATATCCCACTTAAGTTTTAATTGTACACTTCCTTTTCAGATTTATGAGGTTGTACAAGCTGTTGCAAAAGAGATTCCTCACTGTGCCTCCACCAAGGATCTTCCAGCTTCTATTAATGGATTCCCGACAGGTGGCAGAGAAATGGTGATCCACGAACTGTACACAACCGAGTATAACTATGTTAAGACTCTGGAGGTGGTTGTAGAGGTGAGTGAGCGAGTGAGTGAGTGAGTGAGTGAGTGAGTGAGTGAGTGAGTGAGTGAGTGAGTGAGTGAGTAAGTGGGTGAGTGAGTGAGTGAGTGAGTGGTTGGGTGAGTGAGTGAGTGAGTGAGTGTGCGAGTGAGTGAGTGTGCGAGTGAGTGAGTGAGTGAGTGCGTGAGTGTGCGAGTGAGTGAGTGAGTGTGCGAGTGAGTGAGTGAGTGAGCAAGAGAGTGAGTGAGTGAGTGAGTGAGTGGGTGGTTGGGTGGTTGGGTGAGTGAGTTCGTGTGTGAGTGAGTGAGTTTGAGAGTGAGTGAGTGAGCGAGTGAGTGAGTGAGTGAGTGGGTGAGTGAGTGGTCGAGCGAATTGGGTGATAGGTGAGTGTCCGTGTAAATTTGCTAGTGAATGAGCTGGTTAATTTCTAATCACAACAGGTATTCAAGATACAATTGGCGGCAGTACTAGGCGAAGATGCCTCTCAAATATTCGCAAATGTAGAGGAGTAAGTTGCTTCTCAGCTCTCAAGTTTGGTTTATCATTTCTATGTCACAGCATCATGGCTTTCAATCGCGGCTTCTTGTCTTTGCTTCACGGTCGACTAAGAGAATGGGCTCCTCAACAATGCATAGGAGATATTTTCTTAGGAATGGTGTGTACAAACATACATGTAATAATTATTATAATGTTTTTTTTTACATGAAATTTACTCAATACTTGTAATAGATCTTGGCGGAATCAAAACTATTTTAATGGACTGTTTATTATTATTAATGGATTGTTCATTGAAGCTTGCTTCATGTGGTGTGTGGTAGTAATATTGTTTTCTCTCTCTTCAGTTCACTCAGACAAAGCAGAGTATGTACGCTATATACTGCAGTAACTATGACAACGCTGAGAGCCTGGTGCTGAAAGTGAAGAAGAAACGAGAAGTGGAAATGCAACTGAATGTGAGTGGACCATCTTATTTCTTTTCTCCTTGCATATTTCAATCCCTCACTCACTCACTCAATCACTCACTCACTCACTCAACTCTGACTCTCGCTCTCTCTCTCTCTCTCTCTCTCTCTCTCTCTCTCTCTCTCTCTCTCTAGTACTGTCTCACTGATCCCAGTGTTAGTATGGGTATGACTCTACCAATGTATCTCATCACTCCTGTACAACGAATACCTCGCTACATCCTTCTACTCAAAGTTGGTGTGGTCATTAGTCATGTGATATGCTTTACTGATCATGTGACCTTGCAGGACATTATCAAGCGTACTCCAGACACTCATCCTGATTATAAACAATTGCAACAATCACTAGGGAAAATGGTCAGTGGTACATGGATTACCACTGATGTGGTGAACCACACACACACAAAGCAAAGAAAAGCCTCTTCTTACTTTCAACAAGAACACTCATTGCTTGTCAGGCCAGTGCTATGTAATTCCTGGAGCCCGGGCAAGGAGCTCACAGGAGGTACCAACTGTGCCTCTCACTGCTTGTGTGGGCACCTGCTAATCCCACAACTGCCATTAGTGGATGATGAGACACGGCCAGTGTGCTATGTTCAGACCAGGTACCCGTTTTACAGATGGGTAGGCTGGATAGAATGAAAGCTGTTTTCCCCCCTGCCCGGGTGGGATTCAGTGGGATACATTCACACACAAAGCAAAGGAAAGCCTCTTGTTACATGAGCGAGCATAAAACATGGCCGTTGCCACACACTAAGCAGCAAACTAACCATTGTTTACCGAGAAAAGAATGAGTGGCCGGGACTGAGCAATACTAGTCTTATCACTCACTGTAGGGTGAACTAGCTGCCTATATTAATCTACAAATCAAGGAAGCTCAGACTAAGAAGACTCTCGATCATCTCAAAACTAAAGTTGTCGGTCTCTCGGTGAGAAAATGTGCATACATGTAAATGTAGTTAGTTAGTAAGTGTTTTGAGGACGCTTGAAACTAGAGCCATCACTGTCACCGATATGTCTTCCTTCACTAGTATACATGAGTACACTATATCTGTACACAATTTAGGATCTTGAAGAGCAGTCTAACAGGAAACTAGTCAAGGAGGGACAAGTGTATCTACTCAACATTGCCAAGCTGTATCAGGTGGGTGGGGTCTGTAGCTAGAGTGGGTGGGGTCCAATGTACTTACAGAGGAGAATTTGGTACACATACATTAAGGGGATGGTTACCACTTTGCCTCATTAAATATTCATAAAATCATAGTGTGAAGACAAAAAGCGCTATAAAGCTAAGATAAGCTTTATTGAATGCACCATCGACTTATCTATGTATAAAATAGTCCAGGTCAACAACTGCTACAGTAGAATAAGCCGGTATTGTGCCAAAGTCGACTCGCTATAAAACTGAATTTTCGGCGCCAAATTTCTTGACGAGCGTGCAAAGGCAAGAAGCGAAGTACACACCAAACGCTTCCTAAGGATAAACTATAGGTCCGTATCTATACTGGAAAGAATAGAAGCATCTTGTTTCCGAAAAATTCCCACCCACGCCATTTTAGCCATTTATTGGGAATTTTTCACAGATTGAAGTTATTTTTTTTTAATTGTGTGATTCGTACTCACTCAGCGTCATGGGCGTGGCACTATGAAGTACGCTAGTGGTGAAGTGTTTGTGGGTGAGTTTGTTCAAGGAGCTATCCATGGAGAGGGAGAGATGACTTACTCACCAAAAGTCAAGTACAAGGGAAATGGAATAATGGAATGGTACATCTGTCGATCTGCATCTCCCAGCTATTTGTTTATTGCCCTCCCCCTCTCTCCCTCCCTTCCTCTCTCCTTCTCTCCCTCACTTCCTCTCTCCATCTCTCCCTTCCTCCCTCTCTCTCTCTCACTCACTCTCTCTCTCCCTCCCTCCCTCCCTCCCTCCCTCCCTCCCTCACTCTCTCTGTCCCTTCCTTCCTCACTCTCCCTCCCTCCCTCTCTGCACCCCTCTGCCATCTGTCTCCCTATCTTGTAGCGTCATGGTAGTGGTACCATGGTGTATGAAGATGGCTCGGTCTATGAGGGTGACTGGTTGAATGATCTTCGTCATGGTCATGGTAAATACACATGGCCCAACGCTATTGTGTACAATGGAGAATGGAAGAATGATAGTCAAGATGGCAAAGGACAACTAGAGATACCTAGTGCAGAATATAGATATAATGGTGAGTGAGTGAGTGGGTGAGTGAGTGGGTGGGTGAGTGAGTGAGTGGGTGGGTGAGTGGGTAAGTGAGTGAGTGAGTGAGTGAGTGGGTGAGTGGGTAAGTGAGTGAGTAAGTGAGTGGGTGGGTGAGTGAGTGAGTGAGTGAGTGGGTGGGTGAGTGAGTGAGTGGGTGGGTGAGTGAGTGAGTGAGTGAGTGAGTGAGTGTGAGTGAGTGTGAGTGAGTGAGTGAGTGGGTGAGTGAGAGAGTGAGTGAGTTAGTGAGTGAAAGGGTGAGTGGGTGAGTGAGTGAGTGAGTGGGTGGGTGGGTGAGTGTGTGTGTGTGTGTGAGTGAGTGAGTGAGTGAGTGGGTGAGTGAGTGTGAGTGTGAGTGAGTGGGTGAGTGAGTGAGTTAGTGAGTGAAAGGGTGAGTGAGTGGGTGAGTGAGTGAGTGAGTGAGTGAGTGGGTGGGTGGGTGGGTGAGTGTGTGTGCGTTGTGAGTGAGTGAGTGGGTGGGTGAGTGAGTGAGTTAGTGAGTTAGTGAGTGAGTTAGTGAGTTAGTGAAAGGGTGAGTGAGTGTGTGAGTGAGTGAGTGGGTGGGTGAGTGTGTGTGTGTGTGTGTGTGTGAGTGAGTGAGTAGGTGAGTGAGTGAGTGAGTAGGTGAGTGAGTGAGTGAGTGAGTGAGTGAATATGTCTCATCCTCTCCTCTCACTAGGTGACTGGTCGTGTGGTAAGAGGTCTGGTCACGGCAGTGAGACATCTCAGTATGGTACTTATGAAGGTGGTTGGAGGAATGGTATGAAGTATGGTCATGGAGTGGAGAAGACACTGGTTGGAACAATCTTCCGAGGACAGTGGGAGAGAGGGAGAAAGCACGCCACAGGAACTAGAAAACTACCGTTTGGATTGACAGAAGAACAGGTCAGATCCATACACAGCATATCTAAAAATTTGAGTCCTGTGATAAATCAGTCATCAAGTTCTCTCTCCTTTTTCCTCTCCCTCCCTCCCTCCCTCCCTCCCTCCCTCCCTCCCTCCCTCCCTCCCTCCCTCTCTCTCTCTCTTCTCTCTCTCTCTCTCTCTCTCTCTCTCTCTCTCTCTCTCTCTCTCTCTCCCTCTCTTTCATAGATTTGGAAGAGTGGTCAGTTACAGTCTGATCCAGCCAGAATGACAGCTGTTGAACTACCGTTCATATCTCGTAATGATCTCTAGCAAATTAGACTATGCTCTGTTATTTTATCAAAAACAAACAAACATTTAAATCTTTCTTTGTTGTATTGATACTACATACACAGGTGTTGAATCACTGATATTATTATCATTATATTGAGAACTGTTGTTTGGTATCATTTATTTGTTATTTTTTGTTGTGTACGTTTTTGAACATATCAAGATTACAATAATAGTAAAAACAGCAAGTGCGTGCTCGAGCTGAACTTCATCTAAATGACATTTTTATGTAAAGTACTGGCCTGTGTTCGTACGGTTCTGCACTCGCTCAGTCTCATTGAGCCACGCCCATTCTGTTCATAACAAACTCCACGTGCTTGCTTCTCTCGTGACTCGCTGAGAGCTGTGACGGGCACTACTAGAGGGACTTATGAAGCGATCAAGATGGTGACATTGATGAAAAACAAGACATGGAAAGAGCTAGCTAGGAATCAAATAGTATGTTAGTCACGTCAGTGTCACACGAAATGCAGACTATGATGAGCATGCAGTGCTCTATGTTATCACTAAGCTGGATTTCTACCGCCAGCTTATAAAGTGTCTAGTTGTTCTACATTTGTTAACTGAGCATTTAGCTCACAATTCTACAAGCTGGTACATGTATAAACCTACTTTGCGTTATTCTCACTGCACCAGTTACATTGACTTACCTATCACTCATGCATGCTCTCATTCTATCACTTGCTTACTTCCTCCTTTCTCTCTCTCTCTCTCTCTCTCTCTCTCTCTCTCTCTCTCTCTCTCTCTCTCTCTCTCTCTCTCTCTCTCTCTCTCTCTCTCTCTCTCTCTCTCTCTCTCTCTCTCTCTCTCTCTCTCTCCCTAGTACAGCTATCTCACTGATCCCAGTGTTCGTATGGGTATGACTCTACCAATGTATCTCATCACTCCTGTACAATGAATACCTTGCTACATCAAAAGTAGGTGTGATTATTAGTCATGTGACATGCTTACTGATCATGTGACCTTGTTGGACATCATCAAGCGTACTCCAGACACTCATCCTGATTATAACTACAACAATCACTAGAGAAAATGGTCAGTGGTACATAGTGCCTAGATTACCAATAAGCATACACAATACATTCATGAAGTGTTTGTATAATATTCATGCATGCTTGTGTATAGACCCAGTGCAAGAATGATTTGTGAGGTGGTTTAGTACAGTCTATAGTCACATGAGTTCTGTATAACATAAAGTGCTGCTCAGCAAAGTGACTAACATGGATGGTGTAATGTAGAGTGAGGCTCAGCTTTGTTATAATGACTGACTACTGACCAAATATGTGTAGATTTTATAAATAATTATTTCTCTTCAAAATTAATAATACAGTGTTCCTCCTATACTTCAACTATTTCCTTCACTCCATCACTCACTGTAGGGTGACTATAGTAATCTACAACTTTTGTACTTGCTGTGTGCGTTTATTATTAAGCTGTCAACATAGCAAAACGCAGTGAGTTACTTGCTTTCTTATGTTTCTCAAGCACCACAAGTCAATCGTAGTCAAGTACCTGAGCCTATAGACGCTGAACTGCCCATGCCAAGAAGCGAACACAACACCCAGTAACTACCAAAGCTAGTACCTGTGCTATTAATCTGAACATAAGACAGTAGACTGAATGTATACAAAAGAAACTCATGCCATCAACTTCCAGAAGAAAATACGAGTTTCCGCGGAGGAATATTTTCCGCTGAGGTATAATAAAAAATATGTAATTATGAAAGCACCAAGGTGCTGATGCCTCGGTGCAGTCATAAAACTAAAAGTTATAACAAAAATACGCTGAACTAAAACATACACAGCAACAAACTGCAGCTGTTATACCTTGCTGTACAGCAATCACAATGCAGCATAATAGTTGTGCAATGCAATTCCTGTATGATGAAATTAAAGCTGAAGAGCGCTGCAACAAGCTGCAATACAGCAGTGCACTGTTTGCAGAATAAGTTAGTGCAACTATGCAATCAGAAGCCTAGCAGTGCTAACCACATGGAATTCAGTTGGGCGTGCCTATAATCAACACAGCACGTGAGCGCTGGTTGATAGCTTGCTGGAGCTGGCGCTGCTTAGCGATAGCACGATTGATTTGTCAGCACTCACTGTACTACCTTGAGTACAGAATTGTCTTTCAAGCTGTGAAGAAGACTATAGTGGACAGCTTTATCTTCAGCGAAGTCCCACAATGCTGAGCGAGTTCAGCAATGCCATCAAGGTAACGAAGCTTTGAAACCAAAAGTCTATCAATTCAGTTCCGAGGCAACACCGAGTTGAACATGTATTGCAAGTATCAGCGCTTAGTTTTCAGCCGACGCGGAGTTCTGCCTGCGGACGGAATGAATGAGGGATTGTCTTTGTTCACTCAATCCCAGGTCCGGATGTATTACGTCACGGGCAGGAAGCACGTGACATGCCCACGCACGTGTACTATAAAAGAATATTACTATAAAGCCTCATTCCAAGGCAAAGTAAGCATCAGGTCTTGGTGGCTCAGTGGGTAGGTGGTGTGCATGGCAGTGTGGTGTACTGGGTTCAATCCCTCAGTATGTTCTACTTTTGGTTCTTTTTTTTCACTAATAAAAACTGTTATTCAGAGGCTAGCGCTTTTATCCGTGTTTTGCACAGCCCAGTAGCGCTGTTATATCCATGGTTTGCGCTGTTAGCCACGGGTTGTTAGCCTCCGACGATCCTTAGTTAGGAAGACACTCCCGACGATCCTTAGTTAGGAAGACCCTCCCGACGATCCTTAGTTAGGAAGACCCTCCCGACGATCCTTAGTTAGTTAGGAAGACCCTCCCGACTTTGCGCAGTTAGGCGAAGTTTTTTAAGGTCTTGGGTTTAGTATTTAGTTTTGTTTAGCACGTGAATACCATAGCAACGAGTGTGACGTAATACATCCGGACCTGGGATTGAGTGAACAAAGCCAATCCCGAATGAATGACAAACCGACGAACTACTGTATGCCTCGTGGCTCCGCCCACCGAGGCATAATAACTCAATCCAGTGATAACACTAATGTGTAGGGAAAAATAAGTGAAAAAAATAAAACTAGTAGTTAACAATGTTCATAACATAGAACTATACTAACAACAAAAGAAAATAAAAAATATTATACGAGTCAAAAAAAGATACATCAACAAGTCAAGAAAAAAGTCAAAATTAATGAAAAATCAGTAAGTGTGTTCTTTATTAATAATTATAAGTATGCGCTTTATTAAATAATCAAAACTAATGTACTGAAACACAAGTCAGTAGGTGACCACTCCATTTCTATCACTAATGTACAGTCGACCTGTCTTGTCGGATACGATACACCAAGGATAATTGAAACTAGAGCCATCACTGTCACCGATATATCCAAGAAACTTTCCGTTAGTACTAAACATGCTCACTGTATTACTGCCATTCTCAATCACATAAAGTATACCATTAGCATCGAAACATAGACCATGTGGACTTTTTAATCGACCTTTTCCGGCTCCCTTACTGTCAATCACGGCCAACAGCTTACCCTCGGGAGTGAACTTCTGAACTCTACTGTTCCAATAGTCAGCTACATAGACCATACCATCAGCATCAATGGCTATGTCTTGTGGACAGTGGAACTCTCCAGGTTGAGTTCCTTTGCTACCAAAGCAGTGTGAGAAGGTGAGGTCAGCATTGAGGACCTGGACACGATTGTTGTCAGAATCAGAAACAAAAACTTGTCCATTACGATTAACAGCTACACCTCTTGGACAGTTGAAGTGCAGTGGTCGAGATCCCCTTTTGCCCACTGTAGCTAAGAAGGCACCCTCTGCTGTCAAAACTTGTAGACGATGATTATTATAGTCAGTAACTACAATGCGACCATCTTGAGTCACTGCTACTCCTTCTGGTTGTTTGAATTGTACTTGTCCAGTGCCATACTGTCCAATTCTATTGATTACTCTTCCATTACTAGGATCGATGATGGTGATGCAATGTTTACCTTCTTCCGCCACAATAAGACAACCTTCCCTTGTGATGGCTAATCCTCGCGGCCATTCCAGATCAGTGAATGTCTGCCCTGCCTTCCTGGGCATGACCTGTACATTGAGAGGTGTGTCAAGGATATCGGTGCCTCCCACCTGCACCCTCAGCTGGTGGGGACCAGCAATATGAGGAGGATAGCGAACCTCAAAACTGCCGGGAGCCACTTGGTGTATGACACACCTGAAAGCTAATGTGGGGTCAGCTACTGGAGAGAGCTGGCAGGAGACCTGCTCAGAGGAGAAAGGAGCTGCACTGCTAAGATCAAAGCTTGTTTTGTCACCAGTTGCCTTAAACTGGCCATGCCTAACCACACTACCCAGACTACGACATGCCTCTAGAACACTAGCGCTCTCTGCAAACCTCACTCTGGCGTCCTCCAGTGGTTGGGGGTTGTCCAGTGAGCAGACAGCTGCCATGCGCTCCACCATCTGTCCCTTCATCACAAGGATCTCCTGCTGGCTCCCGATCCTCAGCTCCTCCTCTGCAAATTCTTCACAGCTCTTCAGCTTTGCGATGGTAATGTCCGCTTCCTTCTTGCGAGCAGATATCTTCTCAATGTAGGCATCAGTGACTTGGTCAAGCTCTCTGATCAGTTGTCTCTCTGACTCCTGCAGGAGCTGCATCAGCTGCTGGACTGTGGCCTCAATCTCCCTTCTTACAACTCTTACCTGCTGCAAGAAATCTCCTTCCTGTTCTTCCACAGCTTGTACAGCAGTGGTAATGGCAGCTAGCTTCTTTTTGACTTGCTCTAGATTGTCCACAATATTTTTCTGGTGTCTTGGAAAGGCATCATTGATTGGCTCGTAGTCATGGTTACGATGAGATTTAGCAGTGGTACAAAGATGGCACACAAGTTTATCGCAAGTGTTGCAATACACCTTCAATGGCTCACCATGGCTAGTACACTCCATGATGGGCTGCTCCTTGAGGGGAACTAGCTTAGAGGCAGTGGTGGCCACATCCTCCACTCCCAGTATCTGGTGGCTGGTGAATGCGCCCCATGCATTGTGCTTATCAGTGCATGTCTGGCAGAGAAGCACAGAGCATTGTTTGCAGTATCCAGTGGCCTGTTCTTTGTGGCAATTCTCACAGTTATTCTGCTTTGACCCAGACACCTTCTCTAGCACTTGATAGAGCTCCAGGAGGTTGTTGAGGAGGAAGGCAGACTGGAATCCACTCACTCCCTTGTCTGGTTGCTGTGTGGTCTGGCGGCACACAGGGCAATTGATAAAGTGCTTGTCTTCCTTGATTTCCACTGGGAAGCGACCAAGACAGCCATGACAGAAAGAGTGGAGACAGGGCAGTGTCCTGGGGTGAGCATAGCGATCCAGACAGACTGGACAGGTGAGCTGCTGCTCGAGATTAGCAAGAGCCTCACTAGCTGAGGGTGGTTTCTCAGTGGCCATTGAAACTAATAACTGCAACAAGCTGGTTTCTGCTGGTTTCTGTACTGTTGTCTGAACTAGTAAGGGCGTGTCTTGGTTAGAATCACCTCATGACTGATATGAATAGCTTTAGCTGATCATGAATTTTAGTACATTTCTTTTGATTTTTAATCAGACTATACCTCACTTGCAAAGACTTCATAGAACTAGAAACACCAATCAAAATGTGTATTTGAAGGAGACTTATGATGTGAGAACACTGTACACATACTCACTCACTCACTCACTCCTTCCCTCTTTCCCCCCTCTCTCTCTCTCTCTCTCTCTCTCTCTCCTTTTAATTCTCTCTCCCCTTTTAATTCCCTCTACTACTCCCTTTCTCCCTCCCTGTTCCTTCTTTCCTCTCTCTCTCCCTCCCTCCCTCCCTCCCTCCCTCCCCTCTCTCTTAGCTCCCTCCTCGACCTCCTCCTCCAACCACTAAGCCGACAACTCGTCCTATTAAGAAGCCTCCGATGATCCCACTCCCTAAAGAACCTACAGAGCCTCCGAAAAATGGCGTCCATGAAGAATCAGGGAACACGTCAGCACGTGAACCAGTAGATCCAGGTACTGTGGTCCTAAGCACTTTACAACATTTGTTTCTTTCAAACTAAGCATACCAAAAATGAAGCTTTTGCGAAGTTTAACAGTTTGTGAAGTGCGGGGTTTTCCAGAGTTTTTCTTGATTGTACATACACAATCCAGTAGTGTGGTGTTAAATCCCCTTCTCCACGTTTATAATAATTCTTTATTCTTAGAGAAACAGTTCGTATACTGGAGTGAATTCCATGTTTGTAGTCATGAATAATAGTCTATTGACATTATACTGTACTTGTTAATAACAGAACTATAGCAATGTTATGAATACAGCGTAACCATGGTTCTTTAGAATGTATACAAAATATAATCACAGCTGACTTTGTTGAATGATGCAAATGCGGGAAATAAATTTTTTGAAGTGTCAAATTTTTGTTTAGTAGTCAAATTTTGATGAAGTCCATAATAGTTGTTTGCGAAGATTTTGCATAACCGAAGTGGAAGTGTGACACTGGCCAATCAAATTCACTTTTCGTCACGTGTACAGCTTCAGTTAAGTCACGCTTACGTGTGTTTGATTGGCCTATGTCATACTTTTGGTTTCGCTTCCGTTATGCAAGATCTTCGCAAACAACTGTACTCGACAATTCAACAAATTCCTTGCTAGCTGTATACTTATTCTATTTTTGTTGTCAAACGACTGAATAATTGAAGAGATGTGCATTTTGAAGTACTGTAATTGTTGTTGTGTGTCGTGGTAAACTCTGTTCTGCTGTTCTTGTTAGCTGCCACCTCTATCACTCCTGGAGTGAAGCTGAGGAATAGAGGATGGTTCAGATCTTCTGTGACATCGTCTATATCAGTGTCACCTGTCAACTCAGAACACCTGGAGGAGTCTTATGATGTGAGAACACTGTACACATACTAATCACTCATTCCCTCACTCACTCCCTCCCTTCCTCCCTCTTTCACTCACTCATTCACTCACTCCCTCCTTCCCTCTCTCTCTCTCTCCCTTCCTCTTTCGCTCACTCAATCACTCACTCCCTCCTTCCCCCTCTCCCTCTCTCTCTCTTTCTTCAGGTCATTCCTGAAACTTCCTCTACGTTTGAAGACATGGTAGCGAAAGTGAAAACAAGAGATTCAAAATTACACGATGCTTCGGTAATACCTCGATAAAATATCCCACTTAATTTTGTACACTTCCTTTTCAGATTTATGAGGTTGTACAAGCTGTTGCAAAAGAGATTCCTCACTGTGCCTCCACGAAGGATCTTCCAGCTTCTATTAATGGATTCCCGACAGGTGGCAGAGAAATGGTGATCCACGAACTGTACACAACCGAGTATAACTATGTTAAGACTCTGGAGGTGGTTGTAGAGGTGAGTGAGCGAGTGAGTGAGTGAGTGAGTGGGTGAGTGAGTGAGTGAGTGAGTGAGTGGTTTGGTGAGTGAGTGAGTGAGTGTGCGAGTGAGTGAGTGTGCGAGTGAGTGAGTGAGTGAGTGAGCGTGTGAGTGTGCGAGTGAGTGAGTGAGTGTGCGAGTGAGTGAGTGAGTGAGTGAGCAAGAGAGTGAGTGAGTGAGTGGGTGGTTGGGTGGGTCAGTGAGTGCGTGTGTGAGTGAGTGAGTTTGAGAGTGAGTGAGCGAGCGAGTGAGTAAGTGAGTGAGTGGGTGAGTGAGTGGTCGAGCGAATTGGGTGGTAGGTGAGTGGTCGAGCGAATTGGGTGATAGGTGAGTGGTCGAGCGAATTGGGTGATAGGTGAGTGTCCGTGTAAATTTGCTAGTGAATGAGCTGGTTAATTTCTAATCACAACAGGTATTCAAGATACAATTGGCGGCAGTACTAGGCGATGACGCCTCTCAAATATTCGCAAATGTAGAGGAGTAAGTTGCTTCTCAGCTCTCAAGTTTGGTTTATCATTTCTATGTCACAGCATCATGGCTTTCAATCGCGGCTTCTTGTCTTTGCTTCACGGTCGACTAAGAGAATGGGCTCCTCAACAATGCATAGGAGACATTTTCTTAGGAATGGTGTGTACAAACATACATGTAATAATTATTACAATGTTTTCTTTACATGAAATGTACTCAATACTTGTAATAGATCTTGGCGGAATCAAAACTATTTTAATGGACTGTTTATTATTATTAATGGATTGTTCATTGAAGCTTGCTTCATGTGGTGTGTTGTAGTAATATTGTTTTCTCTCTCTTCAGTTCACACAGACAAAGCAGAGTATGTATGCCATATACTGCAGTAACTATGACAACGCTGAGAGCCTGGTGCTGAAAGTGAAGAAGAAACGAGAAGTGGAAATGCAACTGAATGTGAGTGGACCATCCTTTTTCTTTTCTCCTTGCCTATTTCAATCCCTCACTCACTCAACTCTGACTCTCGCTCGCTCTCTCTCTCTCGCTCTCTCTCTCTCTCTCTCTAGTACTGTCTCACTGATCCCAGTGTTCGTATGGGTATGACTCTACCAATGTATCTCATCACTCCTGTACAACGAATACCTCGCTACATCCTTCTACTCAAAGTTGGTGTGGTCATTAGTCATGTGATATGCTTTACTGATCATGTGACCTTGCAGGACATTATCAAGCGTACTCCAGACACTCATCCTGATTATAAACAATTACAACAATCACTAGAGAAAATGGTCAGTGGTACATGGATTACCACTGATGTGGTGAACCACACACACACAAAGCAAAGAAAAGCCTCTTCTTACTTTCAACAAGAACACTCATTGCTGGTCAGGCCAGTGCTATGTAATTCCTGGAGCCCGGACAAGGAGCTCACAGGAGGTACCAACTGTGCCTCTCACTGCTGGTGTGGGCACCTGGTAATCCCACAACTGCCATTAGTGGATGATGAGACACGGCCAGTGTGCTATGTTCAGACCAGGTACCCGTTTTACAGATGGGTAGGCTGGATAGAATGAAAGCTGTTTTCCCCCCTGCCCGGGTGGGATTCAGTGGGACACATTCACACACAAAGCAAAGGAAAGCCTCTTGTTACATGAGCGAGCATAAAACATGGCCGTTGCCACACACTAAGCAGCAAACTAACCATTGTTTACCGAGAAAAGAATGAGTGGCCGGGACTGAGCAATACTAGTCTTATCACTCACTGTAGGGTGAACTAGCTGCCTATATTAATCTGCAAATCAAGGAAGCTCAGACTAAGAAGACTCTCGATCATCTCAAAACTAAAGTTGTCGGTCTCTCGGTGAGAAAATGTGCATACATGTAAATGTAGTTAGTTAGTAAGTGTTTTGAGGACGCTTGAAACTAGAGCCATCCCTGTCACCGATATGTCCTCCTTCACTAGTATACATGAGTACACTACATCTGTACACAATTTAGGATCTTGAAGAGCAGTCTAACAGGAAACTAGTCAAGGAGGGACAAGTGTATCTACTCAACATTGCCAAGCTGTATCAGGTGGGTGGGGTCTGTAGCTAGAGTGGGTGGGGTCCAATGTACTTACAGAGGAGAATTTGGTACACATACATTAAGCTGTACTTGTTAGTTATTACTCACTTTTCTTTTTCTCCCTTCCTCCCTCTCTCCCTCTCTCCCTCCCTCCCTCTCTCCCTCTCTCCCTCTCTCCCTCCCTCTCTCTCTCCCTCCCTCCCTCCCTCTCTCTCTCTCTCTTTCTCTCTCTCTCTCTTTCTCTCTCAGTGTATATTATTCACTGATATTCTAGTATTTGCTCATGGTGATAGTAAGTCCAGTAAAGTGGAGCTAGTGTTGCCATTGGAAGCATTATGGATTGAGGACCTTGAGGACAGAGACCCACAAACCAGTATGGGAACCAGTTTTCCTTTAATTCTGTATACTTTGTTTATTTGCCGTAATTATCGTAATGTTAAATGACGAAAATTTGACCAGATTTAAAGAATTTGTATTCTCCCTGCACTAAGCTTTTAGTTATAAAAATTGTGGTATAACCTGTATGTCAAACCTGTTTATACTCGTTGTATAGGTAGCCAAGATGCCATAGAGGTGTACACACCACAGCGGCCATATCGTATCTATGTACGGACCAACTCAGAGAAGAAGCTATGGCTACCTAAGCTAAGAGAGACAATCTACCATCACCTAGCAGACAATGACAAGTGTGACAACAGTAATCAGTTAGATACAGGTCAGTAACACATTAATAGATGCATGTTCATACATCTAGTCCTTCAATGCTGTTTACAAGTTACACTACACATACTGTCTCTATGGCTTCTAATGTCTCCCTCTCCCTCGCACATGCATTTCTCTCTCCTTTTTCTCCCCCTCTTCTCAGTGAAACGCACTGCTCTTTTCCAATATTCTGATCAACGTGTCTACACTGGAGCATTCAATGATGCACTGGTATGCGGTTACCATGGATACATACTAGTAGTACTGGTTACCATAGCAACTGATAATATGCTTGTATTTGTTTCCATAGCGACATGGCAAGGGACAAATGGCTTGGCCAAACAAGTGTATTTATCTGGTATGTACATTGAATGAATTTGATTGGTTGGTTGTGTGATGATGTCATCATTACTCAGGGTAACTGGGTAGATAATGAGCGTTCAGGAGAGGGAGAGTTCCATTATAATACAGGAGAGGTGTACAGTGGTCACTGGGCAGACGATAAACAAAGTGAGCTATGTGAAGCAAGACATTTTAACATCTGTAGATAGACCTCTTTCCGTTACCATAAGATACCAGATATTGCAGATACCTCCAATATTCAATCTTGTCTCTCTCTTTGTTACCAATCTACAATTATAATAGTTGTAGTGTTTTATGTGCAATGATTATCATCAATTGGCTCCCTCTCTCCCTCCCTCCCTCCCTCCCTCTCTCTCCCCCTCTCTCTCACTCTCTCTCTCCCTCTCTCTCTCTCTCTCTCTCTCTCTCTCTCTCTCTCTCTCTCTCTCTCTTTCCCTCTCCCTCTCTCTCCCCCTCTCTCTCTCTCTCCCTCCCTCCCTCCCTCCCTCCCTCCCTCCCTCCCTCCCTCCCTCCCTCCCTCCCTCCCTCTCTCTCTCTCTCTCATCAGGTGGTTATGGTGAGCTCAAGTATGCTAGTGGAGATGTGTACAGAGGAATGTGGAGAGATGGTCTGAGACATGGAAAGGTTTGTACATCGTATGTTTGTACATCGTATCGTTTGTACATCGTTTGTACAAAGGTTTGTACATCGGATATAAACACATTAGTACATGAAGGTGACACTCTTCGTTTCACTTTAGCATATTGCAAGAATAGTATTGTACATTCTGTACTGTAGAACTTTCACCACTCTTTATCTGACCACACCCACTTCTCTAGGGCAAGATAATCTACTCGAATGGTGGCGTGTTTGAAGGAAATTTCCATTTAGGACACATCGAGGGGCGTGGTCACTTATATTGTATTAATAAAGTAGAGTACAAAGGCGACTGGAAACAATCACATGTGAGTCATGTGACCTAGAAATTATGTCTGTACTAAGTACTTGGGAACTAATAATTTGAACCTCAAAAATATAAACATCCTTCTTGGTGATTCAACGCCTCTCTCTCTCTCTCTCTATCTCTCTCCCTCCTTCCCTCCCTCACTCTCACTCCCTCTCCAAATCCCTCTCCCCCTCTCTTGCTCACTCACTCTCTCTCTCACTCTCTCTCTCTCTCTCTCTCTCTCTCTCTCTCAGCGTCATGGTCATGGTATTCTCAAGACACTACAGGGTAACTGGTATGATGGTGAGTTCCGTGGTAATCTCAAGCACGGTCAGGGAAAAATGAGATACTATGATGGAGACACATATGATGGAGGATGGAGAGATGATATGGTGAGTATACAGCAAGCAACATTATAGATAAGCAGCTTGGTTAGTGAGAGGAGTTGGAGCCATTTCTCTCAACCCTAGTGAGTGTGGGTTCAACTCCTCTAGAGTGCATACTCAGCCTTTTCTCCTGCTTACAATAAGGAATAGGTGTTTATCACTGCATGCATCCTTCAGAGGGGATGTAAAGCCGTCAGTCCCAGGGAGCTTTGGACAGTGATAATTATGTTACAACAGCTTATTACTGCATGCCAGTCTTACTATTAATTTTGTTTTTCTCTTTTCCATAGCGTCATGGACAGGGAAAGTTTGTCTCAAAGTTACAAGGCACATACGATGGATCATGGTCACATGACCTACGGCATGGCAAGGGAATGCTACGATATCGTAATGGAGACGAGTTTGACGGTTTCTGGGAAAACAACAAGGTTAGAAATGATAATAGTTACACAGATTAAAAGTTTTGTTTTTTTAATGTGTGATTCATACTCACTCAGCGTCATGGGCGTGGCACTATGAAGTACGCTAGTGGTGAAGTGTTTGTTGGTGAGTTTGTTCAAGGAGCTATCCATGGAGAGGGAGAGATGACTTACTCACCAAAAGTCAAGTACAAGGGAAAATGGAATAATGGAATGGTACATCTGTCTGTCTGCATCTCCCAGCTGTTTATTTTTTGCCCTCCCCCTCTCCCCCTCCCTTCCTCTCTCCCTCCCTTTCTCACTCTCTCCATCCCTTCCTCTCTGCTCCCTCCATTCATCCTTCTGTCTCTATCCTGTAGCGTCATGGTAGTGGTACCATGGTGTATGAAGATGGCTCGGTCTATGAGGGTGACTGGTTGAATGATCTTCGTCATGGTCATGGTAAATACACATGGCCCAACGCTATTGTGTACAATGGAGAATGGAAGAATGATAGTCAAGATGGCAAAGGACAACTAGAGATACCTAGTGCAGAATATAGATATGATGGTGAGTGGGTGAGTGAGTGAGTGAGTGAGTGAGTGAGTGAGTGGGTGAGTGAGTGGGTGAGTGAGTGGGTGGGTGAGTGAGTGAGTGAGTGGTGGAGTGAGTGAGTGAGTGAATGAGTGAGTGAGTGAGTGAGTGAGTGAGTGGGTGGGTGGGTGAGTGGGTGAGTGAGTGAGCGAGTGGGTGAGTCGGTGGGTGGGTGAGTGAGTGAGTGAGTTAGCGAGCGGGTGAGTGAGTGAGTTAGCGAGCGGGTGAGTGAGTGAGTGAGTGGGTGAGTGAGTGAGTGAGTGAGTGAGTGAGTGAGTGAGTGGGTGAGTGAGTGGGTGAGTGAGTGAGTGAGTGAGTGAGTGAGTGAGTGATTGAGTGAGTGGGTAGGTGAGTGAGTGAGTGAGTGAGTGAGTGAATGTGTCTCATCCTCTCCTCTCACTAGGTGACAGTCGTGTGGTAAGAGGTCAGGTCACGGCAGTGAGACATCACAGTATGGTACTTATGAAGGTGGTTGGAGGAATGGTATGAAGTATGGTCATGGAGTGGAGAAGCATAGATAAATACCCCATGTACAGGATTGGAAACAGGGAAATATTTGCACATTAGCGCGGGCACTCCGTGTTCGGGCTAAATTACTCTGAACTCGATGTTCCTTGTCTACGTCGTTAGTTTTTGTCAAAATTGTACAAAACCCGCGTACTTGGCCATGTTTGTGCTTGCAGTACTCCAAGACTAAGATAGCTATACTCATCATAGTACTCTTACCAAACGCGCAAAGAACCAGGCTTTCCAACTGTATAAGTAGAACCGAGCACAGAAGTATACTCGGACAGTTACAGTCCCACAGAAACAGCACACCTACGACCTCGGCCAAGGCGTAAAACCAAGCAAAACGCTCCTCAAACTACGTTCAAACGGCTAATGTGGCTGTTATCCTATCGCACCGATGCCACGTGGTTATCCTAGCAGTGTTTTTACTTGGGTAGCTGTTTTCCTAAGAGACTTCTAGTCCCACACTAAGCTGTGGAAACGCCGATCGTCGGCGACTAGGACAATTCTGCTGCGATGAAGCCTCCAGCACAATTTAACGCACTGCCAAACGATCGCTGGCATATCTATCAACGTTCTCTGAGCTTCTCTCCAGCGAAAGTGTTCCTGGGTGCCTGAAATAGCCGTATTTTTCCTCTTTGACGGCGATCTAGCTGGAGGTCAAGACTGTAGCGGAGTCCACATCACAAGAATAGAACCGAACCCATTACTAACTAGTTGTTATAATATAAAATATAATAACTGATACCATGTGCTCTATTGTTCTTTCTGAAATAATCAATAACAAGTTTCAGACGCTACATTGGTGACCCCGTTTTTGCTGTGAACGATACAATGGCAGAAGAACACGCTGTGGCCTTGAAGCTACCCCCTTTCTGGTCGTCCCAACCACACGTGTGGTTCGCGCAGGTTGAAGCGCAGTTTCACCTCCGAGGTATAACAGCCGACGATCCCTTCAACCAACTCCTCGCTGAGTTCCCAGACATCACTATTCCAAATTTCACTCAAAAGACAAACAAGCATGGAATAGAGCACTTCATTACCACCACCGGTCCCCCGGTACATGCCAAAGCACGTCGCCTTCCCCCTGACAAGCTTCAAGCTGCAAAAGCAGAATTCAGCAGAATGGAAGAGATGGGAATCATCCGACGTTCATCAAGTCCATGGGCATCTCCATTGCACATGGTACCTAAAACGTCGGGTGGTTGGCGACCATGCGGAGACTACAGAAGGCTAAACAACATAACGGTACCCGACAGGTACCCAATTCCACACATCCAGGATTTTTCCACTCGCCTCGCTGGAACAACTATCTTTTCTAAGGTCGACCTTGTTAGAGGGTATCACCAGATTCCAGTCGCTAACGAAGACATCCCCAAAACAGCCATAATCACACCTTTTGGTTTGTTTGAATTCCTTAGGATGCCCTTCGGACTGAAGAACGCCGCACAAGCATTCCAGCGCCTAATGGACAGTGTCTGCCAGAGTTTAGACTTTGCATTCGTGTACATTGACGACATCTTGGTCGCAAGCAAAGACCCTGAAACACACAAACACCACCTGAGACTCCTGTTCAAGTACCTGAAAGAACACGGTTTGGTCGTCAACGTTGCCAAGTGTCAGTTCGGCTGCACACAACTAGATTTCCTCGGGCACCGCATCTCGAGCTCAGGGATAAGTCCACTACCAGAGAGAGTTGAGGCCATCACCCACCTACAACAACCGACCACGGTCAAAGAGCTCCAAGAATTTGTAGGTATGGTAAATTTTTACAGGCGTTTTCTCCCCTCTGCAGCACAAACCATGCTACCCTTGTTCGAGGCGTTAAAGGGAAAACCCAAAACCTTAGTCTGGAGCCAAGCCATGACCAGTGCTTTCCAGGATACTAAGAAGTCCTTGGCAGACGCCACTCTGCTTGCTCACCCTCAACCAGATGCCCTTATCTCCCTTACCACAGATGCATCCGATGTGGCTATCGGAGCAGTACTCCAACAGCGAATCAACGACATGTGGGTGCCATTAGCCTTTTTCAGCAAAAAGCTTCGCTCCCCAGAGACGAAGTACAGCGCTTTTGACCGTGAATTACTTGCCCTCTACCTTGCCACACGACACTTCCGATATTTCTTAGAGGGACGAAGTTTCGTAGCTTTCACCGATCATAAACCACTCACGTTTGCTATTGGTAAATCTCAGGAGCCTTGGACAGCACGCCAACAGCGCCAATTGTCGTACATAACAGAGTTCACAACGGATGTCAGACACGTGAGTGGAAAGGAGAATGTTGTTGCTGACACCCTTTCACGGGCTTCCATCTTCGATGTGCACCTTGGACTAGACTATGTCGCCATGGCAGCCGCTCAGAAGCTAGATCCAGAAGTTCAATCCTACCGGACAGCAAGCACCAACTTCAAGTTACAAGAAATTCCGGTTGGAAAGAACGGGGACACTCTCCTTTGTGACACCTCCACAGGATGCGCTCGACCCATTGTTCCCCAAAGCTGGACAAAGCGAGTGTTCGACCTTAGTCACGGACTGTCCCATCCTTCCATCAGAGCCACAAGGAAGTTAGTGTCAACCAAATTTGTGTGGAAGGGGCTACAAAAGCAGGTCAGCTGTTGGGCAAAGCAATGCATAGCCTGCCAGACATCCAAAGTACAA
>OZ024786.1:1890964-1930964 GCA_964017065.1 Haliclona indistincta | reverse complement strand
ACGTAATCGTCTAATCGATAAACGCTCATATTGGATGAATATCATTATAACACGGCAGAGAATCGAAAGTCACATCCAAAGTTGGTGTTCTCGCTGACCCCGTTTGCACATGGATGAACGTATCGCGCTAGTTTAAAAACTAGTGAAAACTACAAGTATCTGGCTATCCAGAGATCAAGCGGTTTTTCTTAACTCACAAAGATGTCCTGATTTCAGCCTTAACACTTTTATCACCAAAAATCGCCAATTTCTGGTACAATTAGGGCTCATAATTCACTATGCTTGGAAGTTAAGCTCTCTAACTTGCTGAGATTAGAACTGAATAGTCATTCAAGCAGACTGCAAAGGGAATTTTCTTAACTCAGCTCCATACTATTTTCCTGGCCTTAACACATTTTTTTCATAATTGCAAACCAATGCCTTGTACACAAGCAGCAACAACTTTACTGTCAACTAGCATATAGTTAGTCCAGATTTTCTACACACACTACGGAATGATGTGTGAACACTCATAGCAAATTTAGCAACTATAGTTACTTTTTTGAACACAAACATACTTGTTAACCACAAAACACAAAAGTGGCTCCTCTAGATAAAAAGCACTGTAAGTGAAAACAATAAAACTAACATAAAAAGTAATAGTTAAGAATAATACCATGTTCATAACATAGAACAGTACTATAACAACAAAAGAAAAAAATTATACAAAAACAAATTAAAGATACATGCTAATAACAACAACAAGGCAAGTAAATAAAAAAGCAGGAAGTGTGTCCCTTATTAATATAAGTGTGCCCTTTCTTAAATGACCAAAACTAATGTACTGAAACACAAGTCAGTAGGTGACTACTCCATTTTTATCACTGATGTACAGTCGACCTGTCTTGTCGGAAACGATGAAACAAGGATGATTGAAACTAGAGCCATCACTATCACCGATATATCCAAGAAACTTGCCGTTATTACTAAACATACTCACTGTATTACTGCCATACTCAGTCACATAAAGTATACCATTAGCGTCGAAACATAGACTATTCGGACCATTTAACCGATCTTTTCCAACTCTCTTACTGTCAATCACGGCCAACAGCTTACCCTCGGGAGTGAACTTATCAACTCTGTTGTTACTATAGTCAGATACATAGACCATACCATCAGCATCAATAGCTATATCACGTGGATCGTTGAACTCTCCAGGTTGAGTTCCTTTGCTACCAAGGCAGTGTGAATAGGTGAGGTCAGCATTAAGGACCTGGACACGATGATTATCATTATCGGAAACAAAGACTTGTCCATTACGATGAACAAGTACACCTCTTGGGTGTTTGAAATGTAGAGGTTGAGATCCCCTACTACCCACTGTAGCTATAAAGGCACCCTCTGCTGTCAACACTTGTAGACGATGATTACCGAAGTCAGTAACTAAAATGCGACCATCTTGAGTCACTGCCACTCCTTCTGGACTGCTCAACTGTACTTGTCCTATGCCACACTGTCCATGCAATTCTTTTGATTTTTCTTCCATTACTAGGATCGATTATGGTGATGCAATGTTTATTATCATCCACCACAATAAGACAACCTTCTCTTGTGATGGCTAATCCTCGCGGACTATTCAGATCAGTGAATGTCTTTCCTGCCCTCCTGGGCATGACCTCTACATTGAGAGGTGTGTCAAGGATATCGGTCCCTCCCACCTGCACACTAAGCTTGTGGAGACCAGCAGTGGGAGGAGAATAGTGAACTTCAAAACTGCCAGGAGCCACTTGGTGTACGACACACCTGAATGCTAATGTGGGGTCAGCTACTGGAGAGAGCTGGCAGGAGACCTGCTCAGAGGAGAAAGGAGCTGCACTGCTAAGATCAAAGCTTGTTTTGTCACCAATTGCCTTAAACTGCCCATGCCTAACCACACTACCCAGACTACGACATGCCTCTAGAACACTAGCGTTCTTTGCAAACCTTACTCTGGTCGCCTCCAGTGGTTGGAGGTTGTCCAGTGAGCAGACAGCTGCCATGCGCTCCACCATCTGTCCCTTCATCACAAGAATCTCCTGCTGGCTCCCGATCCTCAGCTCCTCCTCAGCAAACTCTTTACAGCTTTTCAGCTGTGCAATGGTAATGTCCGCTTCCTTCTTGCGAGCAGATATCTTCTCAATGTAGGCATCAGTGACTTGGTCAAGCTCTCTCATCAGTTGTCTCTCTGACTCTTGCAGGAGCTGCATTAGCTGCTGGACTGTGGCCTCAATCTCCCTTCTCACATCTCCTACCTGCTGCAAGAAATCTCCTTCCTGTACTTCCACAGCTTGTACATTAGTGGCAATGGCAACTAGCTTCTTTTTGACTTTCTCAAGATTGTCCACAATATTTTTCTGGTGTCTCGGAAAGGCATCATTGATTGGCTCGTAGTCATGATTACGATGAGATTTAGCAGTGGTACAAAGATGGCACACAAGTTTATCACAAGTGTTGCAGTACACCTTCAATGGCTCACCATGGCTGCTACACTCCATGGTGGGCTGCTCCTTGAGGGGAACTAGCTTAGAGGCAGTGGTGGCCACATCCTCCACTCCCAGTATCTGGTGACTAGCCAATATTTCCCACTTGTTGTGCATATTGATACAAGTCTGGCAGAGGAATTTCGAGCATTGTTTGCAGTATCCAGTGGCCTGTTCTTTGTGGCAATTTTCACAGTTATTCTGCTTGGACCCAGACACCTTCTCTAGCACTTGATATAGCTCCAGGAGGTTGTTGATGAGGAAGGCAGACTGGAATCCACTCACTCCCTTGTCAGGTTTCTGCGTGATCTTTCGGCACACAGGGCAAGTGATAAAGTGCTTGTCTTCCTTGATTTCCACTGGGAAGCGACCAAGACAGCCATGACAGAAAGAGTGGAGACAAGGCAGTGTCCTGGGCTGAGTATAGCGATCCAGACAGACTGGACAGGTGAGCTGCTGCTTGAGATTAGCAAGAGCCTCACTAACTGTGGGTGGTTTCTCAGTGGCCATTGATACCAATAACTGCAACAAGTTGGTTTCTCTGTGGTAGTACTGTTGTCTGAACTAGTAAGGGCTGGTTGTGGTTAGAATCACCTCATTTCTGATATGATAGCTGATCATGAATTTCAGTACATTGCCAATGATTTTTTGATGTAGTATAAGTTTCACCCTCTTTGTGATCATGGGAGTGATTAGCGATTTCTAGTCAGACTCGGACTATACCTTACTAGTGAAAAATAAAATGAAATGAACAGATTTCACAAAACCATGTCATGCATTTTCAGTGTTAGCTCCCTCCCTCTCTGCCTGCCTCCAGGCTCCCTCCCTCCCCTCTCTCTTAGCTTCCTCCTCGACCTCCTCCTCCAACCACCAAGCCGACAACTCGTCCTATTAAGAAGCCTCCGATGATCCCACTCCCTTAAGAACCTGCAGAACCTCCGAAAAATGGCGTCCACGAAGAATCAGGGAACACGTCAGCACGTGAACCAGTAGATCCAGGTACTGTGGTCCTAAGCACTTTACAACATTTGTTTCTTTCGAACTATGCGTACCAAACATGGAGCTTTTACGAAGTTTATCTGTTTTGTAAAGTGTAGGGGTTTCCAGAGTTTTTCTTGATTGTACATACACAATCCAGTTGTGTGGTGTTAAAATCCCCTTCTCCCACATTGGTTTAAGTTTATAATTGGGGCGAGCCTGAGCGAGCCCCACATGAACGTAGAAAGAATAGGCTAAAGCGCATGAGGGACCATTAGCATGAACGACATGCTGCTGAGACTAGTGAGCAAAGAGAAGACAGACTACAGCGTACGAGAGGCCAATGTCAAGAAAGGCGCTAAAAATTTGTAATCATGAGATGCGGAACTGCTTGCTGCTGTTTCATACGTACAAGATACTCACTTGTCAAAAGCTAGAAGCATTGTATCAAACTACCTAGCTATCAAACAGATCGTCTGCAATGCACTCGCTCAGGCTCGCCCCACATTGTCCAAGTACAATCATCTAGTAATATTATTTATTCTTAAAGAAACAGTTCGTATACTGGAGTGAATTCCATGTTTGTAGTCACGAATAATAGTCTATTGACATTATACTGTACTTGTTAATAACAGAACTATAGCAATGTTATGAATACAGTGTAACCATGGTTCTTTAGATTGTATACATAATAACTTTGTTGAATGATACAATTCCACAAATATGGGAAATTAATTTTTGGAAGAGTCAATTATTTGTTTAGTTGTCAAATTTGATGAAGTCCAAACTTGACATAATTTATTTATTATCGAATAATAATGTGTATTTTGAAGTACTGTAATTGTTGTGTGTCGTGGTAAACTCTGTTCTGCTGTTCTTGTTAGCTGCCACCTCTACCACTCCTGGAGTGAAGCTGAGGAATAGAGGATGGTTCAGATCTTCTATGACATCGTCTATATCAATGTCACCTGTCAACTGTGAGAACACTGTACACACACTCACTAACTCGCTCACTCCCTCACTCACTCACTTACTCACTCACACACTCACTCGCTCGCTCCCTCACTCCCTCTTTCTTTCTCTAGGTTATCCCTGAAACTTCCTCTACGTTTGAACTTCCTCTACATTGTTGACTTGCTAAACTCGCTCTTTCTCTCTCTCTCTCTCTCTCTCTCTCTCTCTCTCTCTCTCTCTCTCTCTCTCTCTCTCTCTCTCTCTCTCTCTCTCTCTCTTTCTCCAGGTCATTCCAGAAACTTCCTCTACGTTTGAAGACATGGTAGCGAAAGTCAAAACAAGAGATTCAAAATTACACGATGCTTCGGTGAGTGAGTGGGTGGGTGGTTGGGTGGGTGTGTGAGTGAGTGAGTGAGTGGGTGAGTGAGTGAGTGAGTGAGCGAGTGAGCGAGTGACTGAGTGAGTGAGTGACTGAGTGAGTGAGTGAGTGAGAGAGTGTGTGGGTGGGTGGGTGAGTGAGTGGTTGAGCGAATTGCGTGATAAGTGAGTGTCCGTGTAAGTTTTGTTGACCCACGATGAACGTAGCTGTTCTTTGCATCGACAAACATGGACGTCACTGCAAAATCAGCCATGATTTAGAATGTAAAAGTGTTTTTCTTAAAATCAGAAAAAGTAAATGCAGAAAACTCTTCGTCAGCACCTAGAAATGGTTTATAAGAGTCGAATTTCAGCTGGTAACCTTTGCTGCACGGTTAGTCAGGAGAGATTTTTGGCGTGAAAAATGCGTATCCGTACGATGTCGATTGTTACTAGGGAGCTTTGGACAATGATAATTATGTTGCAACAGCTTATTACTGCACGCCAGTCTTACTATCAATTTTGTATTTCTCTTTTCCATAGCGTCACGGACAGGGAAAGTTTGTCTCAAAGTTACAAGGCACATACGATGGATCATGGTCACATGACCTACGACATGGCAAGGGAGTGTTACGATATCGTAATGGAGACGAGTTTGACGGTTTCTGTGAAAACAACAAGGTTAGTAATGACAATAGTGACACAGATTGAAGTTATATTTTTTTTAATTGTGTGATTCGTACTCACTCAGCGTCATGGGCGTGGCACTATGAAGTACGCTAGTGGTGAAGTGTTTGTGGGTGAGTTTGTTCAAGGAGCTATCCATGGAGAGGGAGAGATGACTTACTCACCAAAAGTCAAGTACAAGGGAAAATGGAATAATGGAATGGTACATCTGTCGATCTGCATCTACCAGCTATTTGTTTATTGCCCTCCCCCTCTCTCCCTCCCTTCCTCTCTCCTTCTCTCCCTCACTTCCTCTCTCCATCTCTCCCTTCCTCCCTCTCTCTCTCTCTCTCTCTCTCTCACTCACTCTCTCCCTCCCTTCCTCTCTCTTTCTCTCACTGCCTCCCTCACTTCCTCTCTCCCTCCCTCCCTCCCTCACTCTCACTGTCCCTTCCTTCCTCACTCTCCCTCCCTCCCTCTCTGCACCCCTCTGCCATCTGTCTCCCTATCTTGTAGCGTCATGGTAGTGGTACCATGGTGTATGAAGATGGCTCGGTCTATGAGGGTGACTGGTTGAATGATCTTCGTCATGGTCATGGTAAATACACATGGCCCAACGCTATTGTGTACAATGGAGAATGGAAGAATGATAGTCAAGATGGCAAAGGACAACTAGAGATACCTAGAGCAGAATATAGATATGATGGTGAGTGAGTGAGTGAGTGAGTGAGTGGGTGAGTGAGTGGGTGGGTGAGTGAGTGAGTGAGTGAGTGAGTGGGTGGGTGAGTGGGTAAGTGAGTGAGTGAGTGGGTGGGTGAGTGAGTGAGTGAGTGTGGGTGAGTGTGAGTGAGTGAGTGAGTGAGTGGGTGAGTGAGTGAGTGAGTGAGTTAGTGAGTTAGTGAAAGGGTGAGTGAGTGTGTGAGTGTGTGAGTGAGTGGGTGGGTGAGTGTGTGTGTGTGTGTGTGTGTGTGTGTGAGTGAGTGAGTAGGTGAGTGAGTGAGTGAGTGAGTGAATGTGTCTCATCCTCTCCTCTCACTAGGTGACTGGTCGTGTGGTAAGAGGTCTGGTCACGGCAGTGAGACATCACAGTATGGTACTTATGAAGGTGGTTGGAGGAATGGTATGAAGTATGGTCATGGAGTGGAGAAGACACTGGTTGGAACAATCTTCCGAGGACAGTGGGAGAGATGGAGAAAGCACGCCACAGGAACTAGAAAACTACCGTTTGGATTGACAGAAGAACAGGTCAGATCCATACACAGCAAATCTAAAATTTGAGTGCTGTAATAAAGCAGTCTTTCCTTCTTCCTCTCCCTCCCTACCCTCTCTCTGTCTCCCTCCCTCCCTCTCCTTCCCTCCCTCCCTCTCCTTCCCTCCTCCCTCTCTCCCTCCTTCCCTCTCTCTACGTCTCTCCCTCCCTCCTTCTCTCTCTGTGCGTCTCTCCCTCCCTCCCTCCCTCCATTCGTCCATCTCTCTCTCTCTCTTCTCTCTCTCTCTCTCTCCCTCTCTCTCTCTTCTCTCTCTTCTCTCTCTCTCTCTCTCTCTCTCTCTCTCTCTCTCTCTCTCTCTCTCTCTCTCTCTCTCCCTCCCTCTCTCTCTCTCTCTCTCTCTCTCTCTCTCTCTCATAGATTTGGAAGAGTGGTCAGTTACAGTCTGATCCAGCCAGAATGACAGCTGTTGAACTACCGTTCATATCTCGTAATGATCTCTAGCAAATTAGACTATGCTCTGTTATTTTATCAAAAACAAACAAACATTTAAATCTTTCTTTGTTGTTTGTTGTATTGATACTACATACACAGGTGTTGAATCACTGATATTATTATCATTATATTGAGAACTGTTGTTTGGTATCATTTATTTGTTATTATTTGTTGTGTGCGTTTTTGAACATATCAAGATTACAATAATAGTAAAAACAGCAAGTGCGTGGTCGAGCTGAACTTCATATAAATGACATTTTCATGTAAAATTAATACTTACCTGTGTTCGTACGGTTCTGCACTCGCTCAGGCTCATTGAGCCACGCCCATTCAGTTCATAACGACTCCACGTGCTTGCTTCTCTCGTGACTAGCTGAGAGCTGTGACGGGCACTACTAGAGGGACTTATGAAGCGATCAAGATGGAGATATTGATGAAAAACAAGACATGGCAAGAGCTAGCTAGGAATCAAATAGTATGTTAGTCATGTCAGTCTCACATGACATGCAGTCTATGATGAACAGTGCTCTATGTTATCACTATAAAGCTGGATTTATACCGCCATAGTACCAGTATAAAGTGTCTAGTTGTTCTACATTTGTTAACTGAGCATTTAGCTCACAATTCTACAAGCTGGTACATGTATAAACCTACTTTACGTTATTCTCACTACGTCCAGCAGTTACATTGACTTACCTATCACTCATGCATGCTCTCATTCTATCACTTGCTTACTTCCTCCTTTCTCTCTCTCTCTCTCTCTCTCTCTCTCTCTCTCTCTCTCTCTCTCTCTCTCCCTCCCTCCCTCCCTCCCTCCCTCCCTCCCTCCCTCCCTTCCTCCCTCCCTCCCTCCCTCCCTCCCTCCCCCCCTCTCTCTCTCTCTCTCTCTCTAGTACTGTCTCACTGATCCCAGTGTTCATATGGGTATGACTCTACCAATGTATCTCATCACTCCTGTACAACGAATACCTCGCTACATCCTTCTACTCAAAAGTAGGTGTAATTATTGGTCATGTGCAGGTCATGTGACATGTTTACTGATCATGTGACCTTGTAGGACATCATCAAGCGTACTCCAGACACTCATCCTGATTATAACTGCAACAATAACTAGAGAAAATGGTCAGTACGTGATACATAGTGCCTAGATCACCATTAAGCATACACAGTACATTCATGAAGTGTTTGTATAATATTCATGCATGCTTGTGTATAGACCCAGTGCAAGAATGATTTGTGAGGTGGTTTAGTAAAGTCTATAGTCACATGAGTTCTGTATAACATAAAGTGCTGCTCAGCAAAGTGACTAACATGGATGGTGTAATGTAGAGTGAGGCTCAGCTTTGTTATATGGCTGACTACAGACAAAATATGTGTAGATTTTATAAATAATTCTCTTCAAAATTAATAGTACTGTGTTCCTCCTATACTTCACCTATTTCCTCTACTCCATCACTCACTGTAGGGTGACTATAGTAATCTACAACTTTTGTATGTGCTGTGTGCATTTATTAGGCAATCTTTATTTGCTATTATCTTGCTAGAATTTTAACCTCGTAAATGCTGACCAATTCTCTTGTTAATATCTCATGTGTCTTTTTTGCTACTGCTCTCAAATTTGCGTCCTTTTTCGCCGGTGAGTAGCCGCAATTGCCCACACTAAAGTCGGTGAAAATATTCCTCCCACTTCGGAAGTGAAGCCAATAAAGTGCAGCGACCTGGTCAAATTTTGCTCAAAGTTAGTACTTTCGGGCTGGCTACTGAAAAGTACATACAAATAGCAGTGGTTTTGGTGAGTGCAAAATTTAGCCCAGATCATGGAGAATGTGCAAAAATGTGTTTTCCGAGCATCCTTAAGCCGTAAAATGTTCTTAAGCCGTAAATGTCCCGGCGACCATGTTGTTTTCTTAAAATGTTGTGAAATTTGTGCCATAGAAATGATGGCGCCATAACATTTAGTGCAGAGGGCGCATCGAAAACTACTGGATTTTGTACGGTTATTTGTATTCTTCAATTTAGCTTAATTTCGGAATAATTATTTTATCTTTTTACCCGTGCGCAGTATGCGCGAGGGTTATGTGTTTGTGTCCTTCTATAATATGTTTGTGTGTGTGTCGTCAAAAAACACGCCTGTTTGCGTCTTACAGCTCGAAATCTCCACTAAAACACTCTCTGCAGCTTCTTCACTGAATTTATAGTCCTATGAAGACGTTTTCTGTGCTAGCAAGCCTTGTTCGAGCGGCTAATCCATGGCTATATAAAGCTACGTGCCCTTGTAGGAACACTTTACGGTATTGTGGGTGTGTCACCCAACCTCCTATCCATGTCGATGTCCTCACTCAGTCTCACATGTACTGTACGTCAGAGCCATTAAGTGACGTGTGTGTTGCAGTAATGCAGGAGTAGTCGTGTTTAGCTCCTAGCTCAGCGCACGGGTATGTGTTCATTAGAACTCTAGTTTTGATAAATTTATGGTGTCTGAAGTATGTATGTCGCCAAATGTCAACAATAGGGATTAAAGGGTTAATGAGTTTTTGTCAAAATTTGCAAATCTCGCTAGAAATGCTCCAAAAGTGTTAGAAATGCAGTCTGAGTGTTCTAAATAATCATTTGAGGCAGTTTCTGAAAGAAACAGAGGGTGAAGGATTTCAAGGTGCCTAAGCTGTCAATATAGCAAAATGCGGTGAGTTACTAGCTTTCTTATGTTTTTCATGCACAACAAGTCAATCGTAGCCAAGTACCTGAGCCTATAGACACTGAACTGCCCATGCCAAGAAGTGAACACAACACCCAGTAACTACCAAAGCTAGTACCTGTGCTATTAATCTGAACATAAGACAGTAGACTGAATGTATACAAAAAACTCATGCCATCAACTTCCAGAGGAAAATGTGAGTTTAGGCCAGATAATACGTGATTTCTTTCCTCTAAATAACCAATCAGATTCTAGAATTACATTGAACTTTAGTATAATTTTCTTTAATAACAATCCAGTGATACATTTTTGTTCCCGTTGCTATTGAAACCACTGGTGCTTTCAGGTCCAAGACTCTCTCTTTTGTTAAATCTCTTGGTAAAAGACTCTAATGTCATTCTGGTGATTCCAAATCAACATCTTATCTCACCCAACACCTCTCAATTTCTATCCAACGGGGCAATGCCATCTCCGTCCGTGGCACTTTCGTGGCACTTTCGTGGCACTTCTCCGTCCGTGGCACTTTTGTTTCGCCAATCTTGTCGTAAATTTTCTATAATTTGCATTGCATAAATTACCCTTTGTATAAAAAAATTGTAAAAAAAATTATTAAATTATTATTATTATTATTATTGGAACTTTACGACAAATTTACAGTCGAAGGACAGACTCCAACTAGTGGAGCAGCCTACTATAATAAAATTAACTAATGATTATGTGAACATGATGAGCAGGGACATAAAAAATGATAGGTACACGATATGTCGGATTGAAAGTGATTAATGAAGTGTTTCCAGAAAAAATCAAATAGAAACAGTTTTATGGTTCGAAATGAAAGAGACAAGTCAATTATGGGAAGAGCATTCCATAGCCTAATGATTCTGTTTAAGTAGAAATGATGACCAGTTACAGTGCGACAAAGTTTGTGTTTAAATTTTCCAGACTGGGATGCTCTTGTAGGGCGGTGAGAACTTGAGGGAGCTGGGATAAAGTCGTGAATGTTGAAATTGTCTGTGGTGCCTTGGAGGCACTTCACAAGAAATAACACATCTTGTAATTCCAACCAATACATTAGTGGAAGTAGCTTGGTATCGATCAGACAGGATTTGTAGGAAGTATGTCGTGAATAATTGTTGAGGATGTATCGAGTGGCTTGCCTTTGAACACTTTCGAGGCACAGTATGTCTTTCATAAGATGAGGCCTCCACAGCTGAGAGCAGTACGAGAGTTTACTACGTACAAGGGAGAGGTAAAGACTTTTCCTGAGACCTAGTGAGGTGGAGGATACTGAGCGACGAATTAGGTGGAGAGTTTTGTAAGCATTTGCACAAATGAAGTTGATATGCTTGGACCATGAAAGATCAGCTGTTACTAAAATGCCAAGGTCCTTGTGAGAGTCTGCAGTTGGAACTAGATTTTCCTCAATGTAGTAGCAGGCTTTGAATTTAGAGGAGAAGGTAAACCGAACAACAGCACATTTAGTAGTGTTTAGCGACAAACGCCATTTGTGGCACCATGAAACCAGATTATCAAGGTCTTGCTGGATGTGGAACATAAATGTGGAAGACCCAAGTAGTTTTGAGTCATCAGCAAAGAGGTAGGTAGAGCAAGAAGTTATCACACTAGGAAGGTCGTTAATGTACACCAAGAAAAGTAAGGGACCTAGCACACTTCCCTGGGGGACACCCGATCTTACAGGTAGCAAGTCAGACGAGGAGCCTTCAATGTGTACAAGATGTGAACGATCATTAAGGTAAGATCTAAACCAGAACCAGAGGGGTCCAGTTAGACCAAACAACCACAGTTTATACAGAAGCTCAGGATGAGGGATGGAGTCAAACGCCTTCCTGAAATCTAGGTAGATCACATCACAAGGTGTATTACCATCAACAGAATCAAAAACTTTAGAGAAGCAGGTTAGCAGCTGGGTTAGACAAGATCGACCTTTTAGAAACCCAAATTGAAGTTTAGAGAGGCGAGGGTATACAAAATCAATAATCTTGCTAAAAACGATTGATTCTAGCACCTTGGACATAATGCATAGCAGAGATATAAATGACAAGTCAGTGCTTTTTATTAATATAAGTGTGCCCTTTCTTAAAATTAATAATCAAAATAATTACGTACTTCAACACAAGTCAGTAGGTGACCACTCTATTTCTATCACTGATGTACAGTCGACCTGTCTTGTCGGATACGATGTACCGAAGACCATTGAAACGAGAGCCATCACTGTCACCGATATATCCAAGAAACTTGCCATTACTACTAAACATACTCACTGTATTACTGCAAGCCTCAGTCACATAAAGTATGCCATTAGCATCGAAAAATAGACAATGTGGACGATTTAACCGACCTTTTCCAGCTCCCTTACTGTCAATCACGGCCAACAGCTTACCCTCGGGAGTGAACTTCTGAACTCTACTGTTACTATAGTCAGCTACATAGACCATACCATCAGCATCAATAGCTATATCATATGGATAGTTGAACTCTCCAGGTTTATTTCCTTTGCTACCAAAGCAGTGTGAGAAGGTGAGGTCAGCATTGAGGACCTGGACACGATGGTTACTAGTATCGGAAACAAAAACTTGTCCATTACGATCAACGGCTACTCCCCTTGGACGGTTGAATTGTAGTGGTTGAGATCCCTCACTGCCCACTGTAGCTATGAAGGCACCCTCTGCTGTCAACACTTGTAGACGATGATTACCATAGTCAGTAACTACAATGCGACCATCTTGAGTCACTGCCACTCCTTCTGGACTGCTGAACTGTACTTGTCCTGTGCCACGCTGTCCAATTGTTCTTCCATTACTAGGATCTATGATGGTGATCCAATTTTTACCAGATTCCACCACAATAAGGCAACCTTCCCTCGTGATGGCTAATCCTCGTGGACTTTTCAGATCAGTGAATGTCTGTCCTGCCTTCCTGGGCATGACCTGTACATTGAGAGGTGTGTCAAGAATATCGGTCCCTCCCACCTGCACCCTCAGCTGGTGGAGACCAGCAGTGGGAGGAGAGTAGTGAACCTCAAAACTGCTGGGAGCCACTTGGTGTACGACACACCTGAAAGCTAATGTGGGGTCAGCTACTGGAGAGAGCTGGCAGGAGACCTGCTCAGAGAAGAAAGGAGCTGCACTGCTAAGACCGAAGCTTGTTTTGTCACCAGTTGCCTTAAACTGGCCATACCTAACCACACTACCCAGACTACGACATGCCTCTAGAACACTAGCGCTCTTTGCAAACCTCACTCTGGTCTCCTCCAGTGGTTGGAGGTTGTCCAGTGAGCAGACAGCTGCCATGCGCTCCACCATCTGTCCCTTCATCACAAGGATCTCCTGCTGACTCCCGATCCTCAGCTCCTCCTCTGCAAATTCTTTACAGCTCTTCAGCTGTGCGATGGTAATGTCTGCTTCCTTCTTGCGAGCAGATATCTTCTCAACGTAGGCATCAGTGACTTGGTCAAGCTCTCTGATCAGTTGCCTCTCTGACTCCTGCAGGAGCTGCATCAGCTGCTGGACTGTGGCCTCAATCTCCCTTCTCACAGCTCCTACCTGCTGCAAGAAATCTCCTTCCTGTGCTTCCACAGCTTGTACAGCAGTGGTAATGGCAGCTAGCTTTGCTTTGACTTGCTCGAGGCTTTCCACAATCTGCTGCTGGTGTCTTGGAAAGGCATCAGTGATTGGCTCGTAGTCATGATTACGATGCACTTTTCCAGTGGTGCAAAGATGGCAGATGAGCTTGTCACATGTGTCACAGTACACCTCTAGTGGCTTGCCATGGCTGCTACACTCCATGGTGGGCTGCTCCTTGAGGGGAACTAGCTTAGAGGCAGTGGTGGCCACATCCTCCACTCCCAGTATCTGGTGGCTGGTGAATGCGGCCCATGCATTGTGCTTATCAGTGCATGTCTGGCAGAGAAGCACAGAGCATTGTTTGCAGTATCCAGTGGCCTGGTCTTTATGGCAATTCTCACAGTTATTCTGCTGGGACCCAGACACCTTCTCTAGCACTTGGTAGAGCTCCAGGAGGTTGTTGATGAGGAAGGCAGACTGGAATCCACTCACTCCCTTGTCAGGTTGCTGTGTGTTCTGGCGGCACACAGGGCAAGTGATAAAGTGCTTGTCTTCCTTGATTTCCACTGGGAAGCGACCAAGACAGCCATGACAGAAAGAGTGGAGACAGGGCAGTGTCCTGGGGTGAGTATAGCGATCCAGACAGACTGGACAGGTGAGCTGCTGCTCGAGATTAGCAAGAGCCTCACTAGCTGTGGATGGTTTCTCAGTGGCCATTGAAACTAATAACTGCAACAAGCTGGTTTCTCTGTGGCAGTACTGTTGTCTGAACTAGTAAGGGCTGGTTGTGGTTAGAATCACCTCATGACTGATATGATAGCTGATCATGAATTTCAGTACATTGCCAGTAGATGTTCCACCCTCTAGCGACCCTCTAGTGATGTTTAATCTGACTATACCCAAAGTCTTCATAGAACTAGAAAACGCCAATCATGGCTGCTAAATAGTCTAGAACTTGTTTCAATGGTCAGCGTTTATTGTTGGTTTAGACAATTAGAATGGTTAGATAATTAGAGCCTTTAATAATTAGAGCCTTTTCTCTTAAACCCTTGTCTCCCACTGAGCGAGTGTGGGTTCAACTCCCCTGGAGTGGAAAATCAGTCGACTTGTAATAAAGAAAGAAAATTAAAAAGATTTCTATCGAAATCAAAAGGATGTAGGGTTGTGAAATCTACCACTGGTCAACAATGTAAACTAACAAGGAGCAAGCATGGAATGGTAACACGATTGACTTGCTAACAGACCATAGATCCCTACATCAGTGGCTGCTGTGTTTGGCTATAGCTAGTTCGGCTATTTGCTGTTGACTGACACCTGATGTACATTCAGCTTGTGACAGCTTATGTACAGCCACTGATGTAGGGATCTATGGTCTGTTAGCAAGTCAATCGTGTTACCATTCCATGCTTGCTCCTTGTTAGTTTTCATTGTTGACCAGTGGTAGATTTCACAACCCTACATCCTTTTGATTTCGATAGAAATCTTTTTAATTTTCTTGTTTGTGTCCTTTTTTCTTTTTCAGTGAAGTGCAGTTCAATATCATGCAATTACTGTGCCATCTTTGTTTCCACCATTGGTTAATTGGTTTTCCTGTTGCTGATGGCTTTTCTTAATTATTAACAATTTTAAACTTGTAGCTATTATAATGCAGATATCAGCTCGCCTACGCATGCATGAAGACAGTGCATACGAGCCCCGCCCACACTTGTTTACGGCGGTTATAATTATCTGGCAAGGCAGAATGGTGATTCTGCGCTTGCTAGCTTATCGTTCTTCGAAGGCTCCAGACAAATATGTGTTCTCCGTGATCTATACAGCGTGCATGGCGATACTCAAGCTTGTGCTTGGTCACGTGCGCTAACCACAGCTTGGTCACGTGCGTATTGCGCAATCACTATAATTATTAATGGAGTCTAACACTTAGCTGACAATGGATCACGATCGAGAAATCGCGGAATTTATATTGCCGTTTCGCTAAAAACTAAGTTCAAAAGGCACATGCCAGGAGAATTTCACGACTGTTCGTGGGTGTTTTGGTCTCGGCACTGCTCGCGTAAAGGCGCTAGGCGAGTTGAAGAAAGAAGAAAGAAGAAGAATAAGAAGAAAACGAAGATGACGAAACTCGATTTTCACCGTTTCCAGGTTCGTCACTTTAGTAACAATCTCGAGCAATCTCCTTGCTACTGTAAGATGGGGCAACGCCAGATAGCAGATTTAAGTGTCTTTGGACGTATAAAATTCATCACCAGGCGAAATATCAGCGTTTGAACGCTAATACATTGTATGTAGCCGCCATCTTGTTTTCTCGTTCAACCCTACATAGGGAGGCACTACCGTGCCTCCCTAACAAAGATGATCACCTCTCATAAACATGTTATCTATACACAATTACTCATTTTTGTTCATTTCAAGTTTTCACTATCACAAGACTAGTTTCATATCAAATGCTTCGGTCTCGTAGAAACATGCTCTCCCTTGTTGAAATGCTGTTGCTTGACAAGCGTTTTGCCCACTAAAGCTATTTGCACATTGAGCGTCATAGTATTTGAGTAAACAATGCTGGGACTTTGATATTTCCCTTCTTTATCTACAGCAAGCCTGTTTCTTATGTCGCCTATCATTATCTCAACATTGCACAATATTTATCATGCCATTAAGGTTTATAACTAAACAGTTTCTAAGTAAATACAGATGCGTTGTTGAGAAACAAGGCACAACTGTACGGCGGGCAATTTTGGAGGGTCAACTTTTTTTGCGAATAACCCAAATTTTGCGTATTGGCGAATTTTATTTTGGCGTCAAGTTCCTGGCTCACGTATTACTGCAATAGAAAAAGCAGATTTTGGCAAATTTTATTTAGGCGAATGCTTGACGATTTGCCAAAGTTTCCTCCCGACAAAATTTCCTGCTATACGGTAGTATCAGCCTGTCGACCCTCCTGCTTTACCTTATGTACAGTTTTTAAATTTAATGAATGAAGAATTTACATAGAAGCACACATTTTTTTGCAGTAAAGATAATTATTTATGTTAGTACATGTACCTAATAGGGCAATAATTATATCAAAATTTTGTAAGACTACAGTGGAACCCTTCTATGAATAACAAACATTGAAATCAGGTCGCTATTTTTGGTCCCAAGAGTATGGTTTTCACTTTATTTCAAAATTAATTTCTTGATCCAGCACTTATTCTCATACATATATTTTAACCCATTGACAACTGGTTTTAACCCTTTAGCTACCACAATGAGTCACAGTCAGCCCAACCCTGGCACCACCTACAAGAGCCCCATCGACGTCAAGACCATGATCCACACTTTGGAACGAGACCGCAACAGTTCACGAGAAGTGTCACCGGCCGACAGTACATCAGGTCTAACTAAAAGCCGGTCATTCAACGACCTTCACTTGGTCGAGGATGACTGGGTTTCCTTAGATCCTAAATTGATAAAGAAGTTACCTCCAATGCTTCCTCCTTCACCCACGGCCGGAAAACCTCCCAAACCCCCGGCACGCAAGAAGAAAATGCAAGGTCCGGCAAAGTCTACTGATGATGGGAGATCTGAGAAGACTTTAGCAGCAAGACTGCTTCCTCGCAGACCAGGTTCAGAAGAGATTAAGAAAATTGTTGTAATACCGACTAAGACCGAAGAGCCAAGAAAAGTCAGTCCGATTTTGCCGCCAAAAGTGCCCAAACTGCCGTACCCAGCTGCACAGAATGGGAACCTGGCTCCTGTTACTGTTAGTGGACCTATACCAACTTCCAACAGCTTCTCTACTGCTCAGACAAAACAAGCTGCCAAGACTATCTCTTCTAAAGTATGTTGATTGTTAACACACATGCCAGTCTGCCTCAAAGAGAATCACACAATGTACAAGTGTAGTTCCACTCTCGTGTACTTACTCTCCTTCCTTCCTTCTTTCTTTCCTCCCTCCCTCCCTCCCTCCCTCCCTCCCTCCCTCCCTCCCTCTCTCTCCCTCCCTCCCTCCTCTTTCTCTTAGCTACCTCCTCGACCTCCTCCTCCAACCACTAAGCCGACAACTCGTCCTATTAAGAAGCCTCCGATGATCCCACTCCCTAAAGAACCTGCAGAGCCTCCGAAAAATGGCGTCCATGAAGAATCAGGGAACACGTCAGCACGTGAACCAGTAGATCCAGGTACTGTGGTCCTAAGCACTTTACAACATTTGTTTCTTTCGAACTAAGCATACCAAAAAATGAAGCTTTTGCGAAGTTTAACAGTTTGTGAAGTGCGGGGTTTTCCAGAGTTTTTCTTGATTGTACATACACAATCCAGTAGTGTGGTGTTAAATCCCCTTCTCCACGTTTATAATAATTCTTTATTCTTAGAGAAACAGTTCGTATACTGGAGTGAATTCCATGTTTGTAGTCACGAATAATAGTCTATTGACATTATACTGTACTTGTTAATAACAGAACTATAGCAATGTTATGAATACAGCGTAACCATGGTTCTTTAGATTGTATACAAAAATATACTCACAGCTGACTTTGTTGAATGATGCAAATGCGGGAAATAAATTTTTTGAAGGGTCAAATTTTTGTTTATAGTAGTCAAATAGTTGTTTGTGAAGATTTTGAATAACGGAAGTGGAAGTGTGACGCTGGCCAATCAAATTCACGTGTACAGCTTCAGTTAAGTCACGCTTACGTGCGTTTGATTGGCCAATGTCATACTTCTGCTTTCGCTTCCGTTATGCAAGATTTCGCAAACAACTGTACTCGACAATTCAACAAATTCCTTGCTAGCTGTATAATATTCTATTTATGTTGTCAAACGACTGAATAATTGAATAGATGTGTATTTTGAAGTACTGTAATTGTTGTTGTGTGTCGTGGTAAACTCTGTTCTGCTGTTCTTGTTAGCTGCCACCTCTACCACTCCTGGAGTGAAGCTGAGGAATAGAGGATGGTTCAGATCTTCTGTGACATCGTCTATATCAGTGTCACCTGTCAACTCAGAACACCTGGAGGAGTCTTATGATGTGAGAACACTGTACACATACTCACTCACTGACTCGCTCACTCCTTCCCTCCCTCACTCACTCACTCCTTCCCTCTCTCTCTCCCTCCCTCTTTCACTCACTCATTCACTCACTCCCTCTCTCTCTTTCTTCAGGTCATTCCTGAAACTTCCTCTACGTTTGAAGACATGGTAGCGAAAGTGAAAACAAGAGATTCAAAATTACACGATGCTTCGGTAACACCTCGATAAAAATATCCCACTTTTAATTGTACTTCCTTTTCAGATTTATGAGGTTGTACAAGCTGTTGCAAAAGAGATTCCTCACTGTGCCTCCACGAAGGATCTTCCAGCTTCTATTAATGGATTTCCGACAGGTGGCAGAGAAATGGTGATCCACGAACTGTACACAACCGAGTAAAACTATGTTAAGACTCTGGAGGTGGTTGTAGAGGTGAGTGAGTGAGTGAGTTGGTGAGTGAGTGGGTGAGTGAGTGAGTGAGTGAGTGTGTGAGTGAGTGAGTGAGTGAGCGAGTGGGTGAGTGAGTGGTTGAGCGAATTGGGTGATAAGTGAGTGACCGTGTAAATTTGCTAGTGAACGAGCAGGTTAATTTCTAATCACAACAGGTATTCAAGATACAATTGGCGGCAGTACTAGGCGATGATGCCTCTCAAATATTCGCAAATGTAGAGGAGTAAGTTTACTTATCAGGTCTCAAGTTTGGTTTATCATTTCTATGTCACAGCATCATGGCTTTCAATCGCGGCTTCTTGTCTCTGCTTCACGGTCGACTAAGAGAATGGGCTCCTCAACAATGCATAGGAGACATTTTCTTAGGAATGGTACTAATTCATACACAAACATAATTATACATAATGTGTACAAATAATTATACATGTAATAATTATTATAATGTTTTCTTTACATGAAAGTTACTCAATACTTGTAATAGATCTTGGCGGAATCAAAATTTAACGGATTGTTTATTATTATTAATGGATTTATTGAAGCTTGCTTCATGTGGTGTGTGGTAGTAATATTGTTTTCTCTCTTCAGTTCACTCAGACAAAGCAGAGTATGTACGCTATATACTGCAGTAACTATGACAACGCCGAGAGCCTGGTGCTGAAAGTGAAGAAGAGACGAGAAGTGGAAATGCAATTGAATGTGAGTGGACCATCCTTTTTCTTTTCTCCTTGCCTATTTCAATCCCTCACTCACTGACTCACTCTAATCTGACTCTCTCTCTCTCTCTCTCTCTCTCTCTCTCTCCCTCTCTCTCTCTCTCTCTCTCTCACTCTCTCTCTCTCACTCTCTCTCTCACTCTCTCTCTCTCACTCTCTCTCTCTCTCTCTCTCTCTCTCTCTCTCTCTCTCTCTCTCTCTAGTACTGTCTCACTGATCCCAGTGTTCGTATGGGTATGACTCTACCAATGTATCTCATCACTCCTGTACAACGAATACCTCGCTACATCCTTCTACTCAAAGTAGGTGTGGTCATTAGTCATGTGACATGCTTTACTGATCATGTGACCTTGTAGGACATCATCAAGCGTACTCCAGACACTCATCCTGATTATAAACAATTACAACAATCACTAGAGAAAATGGTCAGTGATACATGGATTACCATTGATGTGGTGAACCACACTGACACACTCACACGCACGCACACACACACACACACACACAAAGCAAAGAAAAGCCTCTTGTTACTTTTTAACCCTTCAAGGGCGGTCACAATTCTAGTCTCTGTTTCTGTGGATTTCACTAACCTTTGCGACCATTAGACATTGCACAGACAGACTAGTGCTGTGATCACTGTTAATATGTTAAATCAACTTGCACAATGTGCGGGCTTGTTGTCAATGACAAGTGCAGTTAACCACGCCCACTCGACGATCTACCAACTGTCGTGTGCTAGAATCACTCTCACTGGAGCAAAAAACGCCGCTTCTTTGGTCAAAACAACATGCGTGAGACAAAGTTAGTGCTTGTACAATGTATGGCTGCTTTTTATGCCAAGAAGCCCCTGGAGACCCAGTGGTGCTAGGTATTCCCGCTGTAGCACTGCTAGGCGGGGCCACGGGCCCTGCCATTGGCCCCCTTCACACCCCCCATAGCTGTATTTGGTCTATAGGCGAAATAAACTATCTTCGAATTTTAACGCCCTCTTCCGGTGACGTCAAACTACTATAGTTGCCCGTCGCTTGTGAAGGGTTAACTATTAAGAACACTCATTGCTGGTCAGGCCAGTGCTATGCAATTCCTAGAGCCCGGGCAAGGAGCTCACATGAGCTACCAACTGTGCCTCTCACTGCTGGTGTGCTGACTGTGCTCACCTGGTAATCCCACAACTGCCATTAGTGGACAATGAGACACAGCCAGTGTGCTTTGCTCCCCAGTACAAGACCAGGTACCCGTTTTACAGATGGGTGGGCTGGATAGAATGAAAGCTGTTTTCCCCCTACCCGGGTGGGATCCGAATCAGTGTCCTTTGGGCCAAGACTCTACTGGAGAGCAATACTAATCTTATCACTCACTGTAGGGTGAACTAGCTGCCTATATTAATCTACAAATCAAGGAAGCTCAGACTAAGAAGACTCTTGATCATCTCAAAACTAAAGTTGTCGGTCTCTCGGTGAGAAAATGTGCATACATGTAAATGTAGTTAGTTAGTAAGTGTTTTGAGGACGCTTGAAACTAGAGCCATCACTGTCACCGATATGTCTTCCTTCACTAGTATACATGAGTACACTATATCTGTACACAATTTAGGATCTTGAAGAGCAGTCTAACAGGAAACTAGTCAAGGAGGGACAAGTGTATCTACTCAACATTGCCAAGCTGTATCAGGTGGGTGGCACTAGAATTTAGTATACACACACTACATGCTGCTGTTTGAATAAATTATGCTATTACTTTTCTCCCTCCCTCCCTCCTTCCCTCCCTCCTTCCCTCTCTCCTCCCTCTCTCCCTTCCTCCCCGATCCCTCCCTCCATTGATCGCTCCCTCTCTCCTCCCTTATTACCACACTCTCTCTCCTTCCTTCCATCTCTTTCTCCCTCCCTCTCTCCCTCCCTCTTTCCCTCTCTCTCTCTCTCTCCCTCCTCTCTCTCTCTCTCTCCTTCCTTCTCTCCCTCCCTCTCTCTCTCTCTCTCTCTCTCCCTCTCTCTCTCTCTCTCTCTCTCTCTCTCTCTCTCTCTCTCTCTCTCTCTCTCTCTCTCTCTCTCTCTCTCTCTCTCTCACTCTCTCTCTATCCTTCCTTCTCTCTCTCTCTCCCTCCCTCTCTCTCTCTCTCTCTCTCTCTCTCTCTCTCTCTCTCTCTCTCCCTCCCTCCCTCCCTCCCTCCCTCCCTCCCTCCCTCCCTCCCTCCCTCCCTCCCTCCCTCCCTCCCTCTCTCTCTCTCTCTCTCTCTCTCTCTCTCTCTCTCCCTCCCTCTCTCTCTCTCTCTCTCTCTCTCTCTCTCTCTCTCTCTCTCTCTCTTTCTCTCTCTCAGTGTATATTATTCACTGATATTCTAGTATTTGCTCATGGTGATAGTAAGTCCAGTAAAGTGGAGCTAGTGTTGCCATTGGAAGCATTATGGATTGAGGACCTCGAGGACAGAGACCCACAAACCAGTATGGGAACCAGCTCATATATATAATAAAATTATTATGCAATTGTCATATTGCTGAATACCTAAAAATTTGACTAGATTCGAAGATAGAATTTTTTGTTATAAAAATTGTGGTTTTAATCTGTATGTCAAACCTGTTTATACTCGTTGTATAGGTAGCCAAGATGCCATAGAGGTGTACACACCACAGCGACCATATCGTATCTATGTATACGGACCAACTCAGAGAAGAAGCTATGGCTACCTAAGCTAAGAGAGACAATCTACCATCACCTAGCAGACAATGACAAGTGTGACAACAGTAATCAGTTAGATACAGGTCAGTAACACATTAATAGATGCATGTTCATAAATCTAGTCCTTCAATGCTGTTTACAATACTGTCTCTATGGCTTCTAATGTCTCTCTCTCCTTCACACACACACTCACATTTCTCTCTCCTTTTTCTCTCCCTCTTCTCAGTGAAACGCACCGCTCTTTTCCAATATTCTGATCAACGTGTCTACACTGGAGCATTCAATGATGCACTGGTATGTGGTTACCATGGATACATACTAGTAGCACTGGTTACCATAGCAACCGATAAGATGCTTGTGTTTGTTTCCATAGCGACACGGCAAGGGACAAATGGCTTGGCCAAACAAGTGTATATATCTGGTATGTACATTGAGTGAATTTGATTGGTTGGTTGTGTGATGATGTCATCATTACTCAGGGTAACTGGGTGGATAATGAGCGTTCAGGAGAGGGAGAGTTCCATTATAATACAGGAGAGGTGTACAGTGGTCACTGGGCAGATGATAAACAAAGTGAGCTATGTGTTGATCATCACGATACATGATAGTGCTATTGCCAAATGTAAAAATGTTGGTAATCCACAAAAGACATTTTAATATTCGTAAATATACCTCTTTCCATTACCATAAAATACCAGATATTGTAAGTGTGTATAGTGAAGATACCTCCATTATTCTCTCTCTTTGTTACCTCCCTCTCTCTCTCTCTCTCTCTCTCTCTCTCATCAGGTGGTTATGGTGAGCTCAAGTATGCTAGTGGAGATGTGTACAGAGGAATGTGGAGAGATGGTCTGAGACATGGAAAGGTTTGTACATCGTATGTGTGTTGAGATAGATTTCTATTTTCGTCTTGTTGCAATGCTAAAGTGAAAAGTACAGAGTGTCACTTTCGAGCACTATGTGTGTTTGGTCTCTGTGGTCACCATAATTTGCATGATGGAGGATGTAAACACATTAGTACATGAAGGTGACACTCTTCGTTTCACTTCAGCATTGCAAGAATAGTATATTGTACATTCTGTACTGTAGAACTTTGTTGTTGATTTACCACTCTTTATCTGACCACACCCACTTCTCTAGGGCAAGATAATCTACTCGAATGGTGACGTGTTTGAAGGAAATTTCCATTTAGGACACATCGAGGGGCGTGGTCACTTGTACTGTATTAATAAAGTGGAGTACAAAGGCGACTGGAAACAATCACATGTGAGTCATGTGACCTAAACAAAAACAGTACTAGCTTGCATGGCACTCATTTGCATTCTCAGTGTATGTTTACGGTTACGGGTCTCATAATTGTATCTCACTCCCTCTCCCTCTCTCTCTCTCTCTCTCTCTCTCTCTCTCTCTCTCTCTCTCTCTCTCCATCTCTCTCAGCGTCATGGTCACGGTACTCTCAAGACACTGCAGGGTAACTGGTATGATGGTGAGTTCCGTGGTAATCTCAAGCACGGTCAGGGAAGAATGAGATACTATGATGGAGACACATATGATGGAGGATGGAGAGATGATATGGTGAGTACAGCAAGCAACATTATAGATAAGCAGCTTGGTTAGTGAGAGGAGTTGGAGCCATTTCTCTCAACCCTAGTGAGTGTGGGTTCAACTCCTCTAGAGTGCATACTCAGCCTTTTCTCCAGCTTACAATAAGGAGTAGGTGTTTATCACTGCATCCTTCAGAGGGGATGTAAAGCCGTCAGTCCCAGGGAGCTTTGGACAATGATAATTATGTTGCAACAGCTTATTAAACCATAGTATGAATAATTCTCTTTGATGTAACGACCGTTAATGAGGGCTATAAATCGTGTACAGCCCGCACGCATTTCAAGATGGCCGCCGCGTTCGAGAATCCACAAACAAACGGCGCTCGGGCTGCCCTGCGGTATTCCTGCGACGCAAGGTAGCCAGCTAGACGTCAGGCAAGCAGCGCACTATGGTTTAAAGTAGTTATATACCTCACAGTCGGTGTTTTAGCATTTAAAGCCCTTGGGCTACGCCCGCGGGCTTTAAATCGCTTAAACACCTCCTGATCGGTATATAACTACTATTTACTGCACGCCAGTCTTACTGTTAATTTTGTTTTTCTTTTTTTCGTAGCGTCATGGACAGGGAAAGTTTAACTCTAAGTTACAAGGCACATACGATGGATCATGGTCACATGATCTACGGCACGGCAAGGGAATGCTACGATATCGTAATGGAGACGAGTTTGACGGTTTCTGGGAAAACAACAAGGTTAGCAATAACAATAGTGAAACAGACTAATGGATTGCTGTTTTCAGCGTCATGGGCGTGGCACTATGAAGTACGCTAGTGGAGAAGTGTTTGTGGGAGAGTTTGTTCAAGGAGCTATCCATGGAGAGGGAGAGATGACTTACTCACCAAAAGTCAAGTACAAGGGAAAATGGAATAATGGAATGGTACGTCTGTCCATCTGCATCTACCACTTGTTTATTAATTGCCTTCCCCCTCTCCTTCTCTCACTCCATCCCTTCCTCTCTGCTCCCTCCATTCATCCTTCTGTCTCTATCTTGTAGCGTCATGGTAGTGGTACTATGGTGTATGAAGATGGCTCGGTCTATGAGGGTGACTGGTTGAATGATCTTCGTCATGGTCATGGTAAATACACATGGCCCAACGCTATTGTGTACAATGGAGAATGGAAGAATGATAGTCAAGATGGCAAAGGACAACTAGAGATACCTAGTGCAGAATATAGATATGATGGTGAGTGAGTGAGTGTGTGTGAGTGAGTGAGTGAGTGAGTGAGTGAGTGAGTGAGTGAGTGAGTGAGTGAGTGAGTGAGTGAGTGAGTGAGTGAGTGAGTGAGTGAGCGAGCGAGCGAGTGGGTGGGTGAATGTGTCTCATCCTCTCCTCTCACTAGGTGACTGGTCGTGTGGTAAGAGGTCTGGTCACGGCAGTGAGACATCACAGTACGGTACTTATGAAGGTGGTTGGAGGAATGGTATGAAGTATGGTCAAGACACTGGTTGGAACAATCTTCCGAGGACAGTGGGAGAGAGGGAGAAAGCATGCCACAGGAACTAGAAAACTACCGTTTGGATTGACAGAAGAACAGGTCAGATTCATACACAGCAAATCTAAAAATTTGAGTCCTGTGATAAAGCAGTCATCAAGTTCTCTCTCCTTTTTCCTCTCCCTCCCTCCCTCCCTCCCACCCCCCTCTTCTTTCATCTCTCCTTCCCTTCCCTCCCATCCTACATCCCTCTCAATCTCCCTCCCTCCCTCTCTCCTTCCCTCCCTCTCTCCTTCCCTCCCTCTCTCCTTCCCTCCCTCTCTCCTTCCCTCCCTCTCTCCTTCCCTCCCTCTCTCCTTCCCTCTCTCCTTCCCTCCCTCCCACCCTACCTACCTCCCTCTCTCTCTCTCTCTCTCTCTCTCTCTCTCTCTCTCTCTCTCTCTCTCTCTCTCTCTCTCATCCATCCATCCATCCATCCATCCATCCATCCATCCATCCATCCATCCATCCATCCATCCATCCATCCATCCATCCATCCATCCATCCATCCATCCATCCATCCATCCATCCATCCATCCATCCATCCATCCATCCATCCATCCATCCATCCATCCATCCATCCATCCATCCCTCCCTCCCTCCCTCCCTCCCTCCCTCCCTCCCTCCCTCCCTCCCTCCCTCCCTCCCTCCCTCTCTCTCTCTCTCTCTCTCTCTCTCTCTCTCATAGATTTGGAAGAGTGGTCAGTTACAGTCTGATCCAGCCAGAATGACAGCTGTTGAACTACCGTTCATATCTCGTAATGATCTCTAGCAAATTAGACTATGCTCTGTTATTTTATCAAAAACAAACAAACATTTAAGTCTTTCTTTGTTGTTTGTTGTATTGATACTACATACACAGGTGTTGAATCACTGATATTATTATCATTATATTGAGAACTGTTGTTTGGTATCATTTATTTGTTATTTTTTGTTGTGTGCGTTTTTGAACATATCAAGATTACAATAATAGTAATTATAAACAGCAAGTGCGTGCTTGAGCTGAACTTCATCTAAATGACATTTTCATGTAAAATACTGACCTGTGTACGTACGGTTCTGCACTCGCTCAGTCTCATTGAGCCACGCCCATTCAATTCATAACAAACTCCACATGTGTGCTTCTCTCGCGATCGTGAGTCGCTGAGAGCTGTGATTGTGACGGGCACTACTACATGTAGTTGCGAGCGCTTGTACGGTCATTCCAGTCCAGCCCAGTCATAGATAATATCTATTGTCCAGTCCACCGATTACGGACAGCCGTTTGCGGATAAAGTCTGTCATTCTACCAGGCATCTGCACCTTAGGTGCTTATTGGCAATGTATTAAAATTCATGATCAGCTACACTCATATCAGTCATAAGGTGATTCTAACCACAACCACCCCTTACTAGTTCAGCCAACCAAACCAGCTTGTTGCAGTTATTAGTTTCAATGGCCACTGAGAAACCACCCACAGCTAGTGAGGCTCTTGCTAATCTCGAGCAGCAGCTCACCTGTCCAGTCTGCCTGGATCGCTATACACAGCCCAGGACACTGCCCTGTCTCCACTCGTTCTGTCATGGCTGTCTTGGTCGCTTCCCAGTGGAAATCAAGGAAGACAAGCCCTTTATCACTTGCCCTGTGTGCCGCCAGACAACACAGCAACCTGACATAGGAGTGAGTGGATTCCAGTCTGCCTTCCTCATCAACAACTTCCTGGAGCTATATCAAGTGCTAGAGAAGGTGTCTGGGTCAAAGCAGAATAACTGTGAGAATTGCCACAAAAAACAGGCCACTGGATACTGCAAACAATGCTCTGTGCTTCTCTGCCAGACATGCACTGATAAGCACAATGCATGGGCTGCATTCACCAGCCACCAGATACTGGGAGTGGAGGATGTGACTACCACTGCCTCTAAGCTAATTTCCCTCAAGGAGCAGCCCACTATGGAGTGTATTAGCCATGGTGAGCCATTGAAGGTGTACTGCAACACTTGTGATAAACCTGTGTGCCATCTTTGTACCACTGCTAAATCTCATCATAACCATGACTACGAGCCAATCAATGATGCCTTTCCGAGACACCACAAAAATATTGCCAACGATCTCGATAAAGTCAAAAAGAAGCTAGCTGCCGTTACCTCGGCTGTACAAACTGTGGAAACACAGGAAGGAGATTTCTTGCAGGAGGTAGGAGCTGCGAGAAGGGAGATTGAGGCCACAGCCCAACAGCTGATGCAGCTCCTGAAAGAGTCAGAGAGACAACTGATCAGAGAGCTTGACCAAGTCACTGATGCTTGCATTGAGGAGATATCTGCTCGCAAGAAGGAAGCGGACATTACCATCACACAGTTGAAGAGCTGTAAGGAATTTGCTGAGGAGGAGCTGAGGATAGGGAGCCAGCAGGAGATCCTTGTGATGAAGGGACAGATGGTGGAGCGCATGGCAGCTGTCTGCTCACTAGACAACCCCCAACCACCGGAGGAGACCAGGGTGAGGTTTGCAAAGAACGCTGGTGTTCTAGAGGCATGTCGTAGTCTGGGTAGTGTGGTTAGGTATGGCCAGTTTAAGGCAGCTGGTGACGAAACAAGCTTTGATCTTAGCAGTGCAGCTCCTTTCTCCTCTGAGCAGGTCTCCTGCCAGCTCTCTCCAGTAGCTGACCCCACATTAGCTTTCAGGTGTGTCATACACCAAGTGGCTCTTGGCAGTTTTGAGGTTCACTATTCTCCTCCCACTGCTGGTCTCCACCAGCTGAGGGTGCAGGTGGGAGGGACTGATATTCTTGACACACCTCTCAATGTACAGGTCATGCCCAGAAAGGCAGGACAGACATTCACTGATCTGAAGCGTCCTCGAGGATTAAGCATCACAAGGGAAGGTTGCCTTATTGCGATGGATATTGGTAATCATTGCATCACCATCATCGATCCTAGTAATGGAAGAAAAATCAAAAGAATTGGACAGCGTGGCACAGGACAAGTAGAGTTTAACAATCCAGTAGGAGTAGCAGTGACTCAAGATGGTCGTATTGTAGTTACTGACTACAGTAATCATCGTCTACAAGTGTTGACGTCAGAGGGTGCCTTCATAGCTACAGTGGGCGGTAAGGGATCTCAACCACTACAATTCAAATATCCAATAGGTATAGCTGTTCATCATAATGGACAAGTCTTTGTTTCTGATACTGGTAACAATCGTGTCCAGGTTCTCAATGCTGACCTCACCTTCTCATACTGCTTTGGTAGCTATGGACCTCAACCTGGAGAGTTCAATGGTCCACGTGATATAGCTATTGATGCTGATGGTATGGTCTATGTAGCTGACTATAGTAACAACAGAGTTCAGAAGTTCACTCCCGAGGGTAAGCTGTTGGCCTTGATTGACAATAAGGGAGCTGGAAAAGGTCGGTTAAATTATCCAAATGGTCTATGTTTCAATGCTAATGACATACTTTATGTGACTGAGTGCAATGGCTGTAATACAGTGAGTATGTTTAGTAGTAACGGCAAGTTTCTTGGATATATCGGTGACAGTGATGGCTCTAGTTTCAATTTTCCTTTGTTCATCGTATCCGACAAGACAGGTCGACTGTACATCAGTGATGAAAATGGAGTGATCACCTACTGACTTGTGTTTCAGTACATTAGTTTTGATTATTAAAGAAAGGACACACTACTACTCATGATTTGTCAATTTTACTTATTTTCTTGACTTGTTGTTAGCATGTATCTTATTTTCATTCTTTGTATAATAATTTCTTGGTTTCCTTTTGTTGTTAGTATGGAGTAAGTGATTAATAATCGACCGTCATGTATTTTCGGACGCCGTATTTTTCCGACTGCTCGAACAGCGCATTCATCCAACATATATATTAAATTATATCGCAAGAAAGCTACTAGCCAGAGATGTGCTAGGGCATCCACAATGACTTTAGAAATCGATTGCACTACGCGTACGAAACAGAAATAAAATGTACATTGTCCGTATAAACTTCTATACTTTCTTGGTTTCCTTTTGTTGTTAGTATAGCTATAGTTCTACGTTATGAGCAATGTATTATTGTCAACTGTTATAAAAGTTGAACTACCGTTCATATCTCGTAATGATCTCTAGCAAATTAGACTATGCTCTGTTATTTTATCAAAAACAAACAAACATTTAAATCTTTCTTTGTTGTTTGTTGTATTGATACTACATACACAGGTGTTGAATCACTGATATTATTATCATTATATTGAGAACTGTTGCTTGGTATCATTTATTTGTTATTTTTTGTTGTGTGCGTTTTTGAACATATATCAAGATTACAATAATAGTAAAAACAGCAAGTGCGTGCTCGAGCTGAACTTCATCTAAATGATAATTATTTTCATGTAAAAACTGACCTGTGTTCTTTCGGTTCTGCACTCGCTCAGGCTCATTGAGCCACGCCCATTCAGTTCATAACAAACTCCACGTGCCTGCTTCTCTCGTGACTCGCTGAGAGCTGTGACGGGCACTACTAGAGGGACTTATGAAGCGATCAAGATGGTGACATTGATGAAAAACAAGACATGGAAAGGGCTAGCTAGGAATCAAAGAGTATGTTAGACTAGTGTCACATGACATGCAGACTATGATGAACAGTGCTCTATGTTATCACTAAGCTGGATTTCTACCGTCAGGCATTATTATATTGTTTGTAGTTCACTTATAAAGTGTCTAGTTGTTCCACATTCATTAACTATGCATTTACCCCAAAATTTTACAAGCAGATCTACTGGTACACATTATACACGTAAGTTATTCTCACTGCAGCAGTTACATTGACTTACCTATCACTCATGCATGCTCTCATTCTATCACTTGCTTACTTCCTCCTTTCCTCTCTCCCCCCTCTCTCTCTCTCTCTCTCTCTCTCTGTCTCTCTCTCTCTCTCTCTCTCTCTCTCTCTCTCTCTCTCTCTCTCTCTCTAGTACTGTCTCACTGATCCCAGTGTTCGTATGGGTATGACTCTACCAATGTATCTCATCACTCCTGTACAACGAATACCTCGCTACATCCTTCTACTCAAAGTAGGTGTGATTATTAGTCATGTGACATGCTTACTGATCATGTGACCTTGTAGGACATCATCAAGCGTACTCCAGACACTCATCCTGATTATAACTACACCAATCACTAGAGAAAATGGTCAGTGATACATAGTGCCTAGATTACCAATAAGCATACACAATACATTCATGAAGTGTTTGTATAATATTCATGCATGCTTGTGTATAGAACCAGTGCAAGAATGATTTGTGAGGTGGTTTAGTACAGTCTATAGTCACATGAGTTCTGTATAACTTATTAGTACGTCATCTTTCACCAATCGGATTGCTCTATTCGAGGGCATTAATGTACGTTATTGACCGCGCATAGAGTCTTCTATAGCAACAGACCATTGCGTCTTTGAGAGTTTGAAAAATTAGCAATGTTATTGCGCTCACAGTGTTATGTGCGTTGTACTATAATATAATAAGCCAGTTATTGCACTACACAACTCGGGCATTAACCGACATAAATGTCCTCGGGAAAGTCGGTTGCCCTCAAACAGTCTCGGGATGCGCCCTCGACCGTTGCTCGGGCAACTCGACTTTTCCACGGTCATTTATGTCAGTTAATGCCCTCGTGTGAGGGCAATAACTAATACATAAAGTACTGCTCGGCAAAGTGACTAACATGGATGGTGTAATGTAGAGTGAGGCTCAGCTTTGTCATATGGCTGACTACAGACCAAATATGTGTATAAATTTTATTAATAATTCTCTTCAAAATTAATAGTACAGTGTTCCTCCTGTACTTCAACTATTTCCTCTACTCCATCACTCACTGTAGGGTGACTATAGTAATCTACAACTATTGTACGTGCTGTGTGCGTTTATTAGGCAAGCTTTAAGCTGTCAACATAGCAAAACGTGGTGAGTTATTTGCTTTCTTACGTTTTTCATGCACAACAAGTCAATCGTAGCCAAGTACCTGAGCCTATAGACGCTGCGCTGCCCATGCCAAGAAGCGAACACAACACCCAGTAACTACCAAAGCTAGTACCTGTGCTATTAATCTCAACATAAGACAGTAGACTGAATGTATACAAAACAACTCATGCTATCAACTTCCAGTGAGTTTCAGCAGAAAAATACGAGTTCCCGTGGAAGAATACGTGATTTATTTTCCTCCAACTGACCAATCAGATTCTAGAATTACATGATCTGTAGTAATAATAACACAATCCAGTGATAGCGCTAACGTGAAGGGAAATAATAAGTGAAAAATTAAATAAAAACTAATAGTTGAATGTAGGTTATACACCGAGGTAGGATATGGGAACTATGATACCGATATATATGGGAACTTGGATACCGAGGGCGAAGCCCGAGGAATCCAAATTCACATATGCACCGAAAACTGTTGTTTATAACCGGTTTAAACTTAACCGGAGGAAAAAATAATAGCGCTCTTGTTCCAGCAAGCTACCTGAAACGGTGCAAAACATACAAATAGCGTGATAAATGGCGCTTAGTTTGCAGCCTAGTGCACGGTGGCGCTATGTTTTTTATACCTGCCCACGCACAGGTAAATACGCGAATTTGGATACCTCATTACATCAAAGAGAATTATTCATATCATAGTTTAATACAAAAATATTATACAATAAAAGATACCAACAACAAAAACTCAAGAAAATAAGTCAAATGACAAAGCAGGAAGTGTGTCCCTTATTAATATAAGTGTGCGCTTTCTTAATTAATCTACAGAAACACAAGTCAGTAAGTGACAACTCCATTTTTATCACTGATGTACAGTCGACCTGTCTTGTCGGATACGATAAAACAAGGATTCTCGAAACTAGAGCCATCACTGTCACCGATATATCCAAGAAACTTGCCGTTACTACTAAACATACTCACTGTATGATTGTCCAACTCAGTCACGTAAAGTATACCATAAGCATCGAAACATAGACCATTTGGATGATTTAACCGACCTTTTCCGGCTCCCTTACTGTCAATCACGGCCAACAGCTTACCCTCGGGAGTGAACTTCTGAACTCTGTTGTTACTATAGTCAGCTACATAGACCATACCATCAGCATCAATAGCTATATCATGTGGACGGTTGAGCTCTCCAGGTTGAGTTCCATAGCTACCAAAGTAGTGTAAGTAGGTAAGGTCAGCATTGAGGACCTGGACACGATGGTTACCAGTATCAGAAACAAAGACTTGTCCATTATGATGAACAGATATACCTCTTGGATTTTTGAATTGTAGTGGTTGAGATCCCATACTGCCCACTGTAGCTATGAAGGCACCCTCTGCTGTCAACACTTGTAGACGATGATTAATGCAATCACTAACTACAATGCGACCATCTTGAGTCACTGCTACTCCTACTGGATAGTTAAACTGTACTTGTCCTGTGCCATTCTGTCCAATTCTTTTGATTTTTCTTCCATTGCTAGGATCAATGATGGTGATGCAATATTTACCAGATTCCACCACAATAAGGTAACCTTTCCTTGTGATGGCTAATCCTTGAGGACCTGACAGATCAGTGAATGTCTGTCCTGCCTTCCTGGCCATGACCTGTACATTGAGAGGTGTGTCAAGGATATCAGTCCCTCCCACCTGCACCCTCAGCTGGTGGAGACCAGCAGTGGGAGAATAGTGAACCTCAAAACTGCCAGGAGCCACTTGGTGTACGAAACTCTTGACAACTTGTGTGAGGTCAGCTACTGGAGAGAGCTGGCAGGAGACCTGCTCAGAGGAGAAAGGAACTGCACTGCTAAGATCAAAGCTTGTTTTGTCACCAGTCACCTTAAACTGGCCATACCTAACGACTCTACCCAGACTACGACATGCCTCTAGAACACTAGCGCTCTTTACAAACCTCACACTGTTCTCCTCCAGCGGTTGGGGGTTGTCCAATGAGCAGACAGCTGCCATGCGCTCCACAATCTGTCCCTTCATCACAAGGATCTCCTGCTGGCTCCCGATCCTCAGCTCCTCCTCTGCAAATTCTTTACAGCTCTTCAGATGTGCGATGGTAATGTCCGATTCCTTCTTGCGAGCAGATATCTTCTCAATGTAGGCATCAGTGACTTGGTCAAGCTCTCTGATCAGTTGTCTCTCTGACTCTTGCAGGAGCTGCATCAGCTGCTGGACTATGGCCTCAATCTCCTTTCTCGCAGCTCCTACCTGCTGCAAGAAATCTCCTTCCTGTGCTTCCACAGCTTGTACAGTAGTGGTAATGGCAGCTAGCTTTACCTTGACTTGCTCGAGGCTATCCACAATCTGTTGCTGGTGTCTTGGAAAGGCATCAGTGATAGGCTCGTAGTCATGGTTACGATGCACTTTTCCAGTGGTACAAAGATGGCAGATGAGCTTGTCACATGTGTCACAGTACACCTCTAGTGGCTTGCCATGGCTGCTACACTCCATGGTGGGCTGCTCCTTGAGGGGAACTAGCTTAGAGGCAGTGGTGGCCACATCCTCCACTCCCAGTATCTGGTGGCTGGTGAATGCGGCCCATGTATTGTGCTTATCGGTGCATGTCTGGCAGAGAAGCACAGAGCATTTTTTGCAGTATCCAGTGGCCTGTTCTTTGTGGCAATTCTCACAGTTATTCTGCTTGGACCCAGACACCTTCTCTAGCACTTGATATAGCTCCAGGAGGTTGTTGATGAGGAAGGCAGACTGGAATCCACTCACTCCCTTGTCAGGTTGCTGTGTGGTCTGGCGGCACACAGGGCAAGTGATAAAGTGCTTGTCTTCCTTGATTTCCACTGGGAAGCGACCAAGACAGCCATGACAGAAAGAGTGGAGACAAGGCAGTGTCCTGGGTTGAGTATAGCGATCCAGACAGACTGGACAGGTGAGCTGCTGCTCGAGATTAGCAAGAGCCTCACTAGCTGTGGGTGGTTTCTCAGTGGCCATTGAAACTAATAACTGCAACAAGCTGGTTTCTCTGTGGTAGTACTGTTGTCTGAACTAGTAAGGGCTGGTTGTGGTTAGAATCACCTCATGACTGATATGAATAACTTTAGTTGATCATGAATTTCACAATGATTTATTATAAGTTTCACCCTCTTTGTGATCATGAGAGTGATTAGCGATTTCTAGTCAGACCCAGACTATACATAGCTCCAGCGCGAACTCGCACGTCGTTCAGATTTCAATGTTTCAATGTCGTTCAGATCATGTTTATTCCAATTGGTTGGCAAAAGCTGTTTCAAGCTGCAATAACTGTGGCAAACAACGTTGTAGCGACAATCTGACTGCTGCTATCGTCTTTTCTACTACCCAGAAGACTGTTAAATGTCGATTTTTTCAAAGCGCGTTGCTTTGCCGCCGAGTTGCAAAGCGGAGCTTTTTCGAAAATCGACGTCAGCCAGTTTAGAAAGTGTCTTATAGATTCCTGGATAGTAGAAACGACGATAGCAGCAGTCAGATTGTCGCAGACTATACCTTACTAGTGAAAAATAAAATGAAATGAACTGATTTCACAAAACCATGTCATGCACTTTCAGTGTTAGCTCCCTCCCTCTCTCCCTGCCTCCCCTCCCTCCCTCTCTCCCTCCCCTCTCCCTCCCTCTCTTGATCCCTCCCTCCCCTCTCTCTTAGCTCCCTCCTCGACCTCCTCCTCCTCCAACCACTAAGCCGACAACTCATCCTATTAAGAAGCCTCCGATGATCCCACTCCCTAAAGAACCTGCAGAACCTCCGAAAAATGGCGTCCACGAAGAATCAGGGAACACGTCAGCACGTGAACCAGTGGATTCAGGTACTGTCATCCTAAGCACTTTACAACATTTGTTTCTTTCAAACTATGCGTACCAATGAATGAAGCTTTTGCGAAGTTTAACAGTTTGTGAAGTGTAGGGTTTTTCTTGATTGTACAAACACAATCCAGTGTGGTGTTAAATCCCCTTCTCCCACATTGGTTCATGTTTATAATAATATTATTTATTCTTAGAGAAACAGTTTGTATACAGGAGTGAATTCCATGTTTGTAGTACATTATACTGTACTTGTTAATAACAGAACTATAGTGATGTTATGAAAACAGCGTAACCATGGTTCTTTAGAAAATATAATCACAGCTGACTTTGTTGAATGATACAAATGCGGGAAATTAATTTTTTGAAGGGTCAAATTTTTGTTTACTAGTCAAATTTTGATGAAGTCCATATAGTTGTTTGCGAAGATTTTGCATTTGTTTGCGAGGAAGTGGAAGTGTGACACTGGCCAATCAAATTCACTTTTCGTCACGTGTACAGCTTCAGTTAAGTCACGCTTACGTGCGTTTGATTGGCCAATGTCATACTTCTGCTTTCGCTTCCGTTATGCAAGATCTTCGCAAACAACTGTACTCGACAATTCAACAAATTCCTTGCTAGCTGTTCAAATTCCTTGCCAAATTCCTTGCTATTCTATTTTTGTTGTCAAACGACTGAATAGATGTGTATTTTGAAGTACTGTATAATTGTTGTTGTGTGTCGTGGTAAACTCTGTTCTTCTGTTCTTGTTAGCTGCCACCTCTACCACTCCTGGAGTGAAGCTGAGGAATAGAGGATGGTTCAGATCTTCTGTGACATCGTCTATATCAGTGTCGCCTGTCACCTCAGAACACCTGGAGGAGTCTTATGATGTGAGAACACTGTACACATACTCACTCACTCACTCACTCCCTCACTAACTCCCTCCCTCTTTCACTCACTCACTCCCTCTCTCTCTTTCTTCAGGTCATTCCTGAAACTTCCTCTACGTTTGAAGACATGGTAGCGAAAGTCAAAACAAGAGATTCAAAATTACACGATGCTTCGGTAGCACCTCGATAAAATATCCCACTCTTAACTGTACACTTCCTTTTTAGATTTATGAAGTTGTACAAGCTGTTGCAAAAGAGATTCCTCACTGTGCCTCCACGAAGGATCTTCCAGCTTCTATTAATGGGTTCCCGACAGGTGGTAGAGAAATGGTGATCCACGAACTGTACACAACCGAGTATAACTATGTTAAGACTCTGGAGGTGGTTGTAGAGGTGGGTGAGTGAGTGAGTGACTTAGTGAGTGAGTGGGTGAGTGGGTGAGTGAGTGAGTGAGTGGGTGAGTGAGTGAGTGAGTGAGTGAGCGAGCGAGCGAATCAGTCAGTGGGTGAGTGAGTGAGTGAGTGATTGGGTAGTGTGAGAGTGAGTGAGCGAGTGAGTGAGAGAGAGAGTGAGTGAGTGGGTGAGTGAGAGAGAGTGTGAGTGAGTGAGTGAGTGGTTGAGCGAATTGGGTGATAAGTTATTGTCCGTGTAAATTTGCTAGTGAATGAGCAGGTTAATTTCTAATCACAACAGGTATTCAAGATACAATTGGTGGCAGTACTAGGCGATGATGCCTCTCAAATATTCGCAAATGTAGAGGAGTAAGTTACTTATCAGCTCTCAAGTTTGTTTTATCATTTCTATGTCACAGCATCATGGCTTTCAATCGCGGCTTCTTGTCTCTGCTTCACGGTCGACTAAGAGATTGGGCTCCTCAACAATGCATAGGAGACATTTTCTTAGGAATGGTACAAATTTATACACAATCATTATACATATCTGTGTACAAACATACATGTACAATAATACATATCTGTGTACAAACATGAAATAATTATTATAATGTTTTCTTAATGTGAAAGTTAGTGTAATAGAGCTTGGCGGAATCAAAATAAAACGGATTGTTCATTGAAGCTTGCTTCATGTGGTGTGTGGTAGTAATATTGTTTTCTCTCTTCAGTTCACTCAGACAAAGCAGAGTATGTACGCTATATACTGCAGTAACTATGACAACGCTGAGAGCCTGGTGCTGAAAGTGAAGAAGAAACGAGAAGTGGAAATGCAACTGAATGTGAGTGGACCATCTTATTTCTTTTCTCCTTGCCTATTTCAATCCCTTACTCGCTCACTGACTTACTCAACTCTGACTCTCTCTCTCTCTCTCTCTCTCTCTCTCTCTCTCTCTCTCTCTCTCTCTCTCTCTCTCTCTCTCTCTCTCTCTCTCTCTCTCTCTCTCTCTCTCTCTCTCTCTCTCTCTCTCTCTCTCTCTCTCTCGCTCTCTCTTTAGTACTGTCTCACTGATCCCAGTGTCCGTATGGGTATGACCCTACCAATGTATCTCATCACTCCTGTACAACGAATACCTCGCTACATCCTTCTACTCAAAGTAGGTGTGGTCATTGTTCATGTGACATGCTTTACTGGTCATTGTTCATGTGACATGCTTTACTGATCATGTAGGACATCATCAAGCGTACTCCAGACACTCATCCTGATTATAAACAATTACAACAATCACTAGAGAAAATGGTCAGTGGTACATGGATTACCACTGATGTCGTGAACCACACACGCACACAAAGCAAAGAAAAGCCTCATGTTGCTTTCAACAAGAACACTCATTGCTGGTCAGGCCAGCACACCTCTGCACTATCGTGCCAGTGCTATGTAATTCCTGGAGCCCGGGCAAGGAGCTCACAGGAGGTACCAACTGTGCCTCTCACTGCTGGTGTGGGCACCTGGTAATCCCACAACTGCCATTAGTGGATGATGAGACACAGCCAGTGTGCCTTGCTCCCCAGTACAAGACCAGGTACCCGTTTTACAGATGGGTGGGCTGGATAGAATGAAATCAGTTTTCTCCCCTGCACGGGTGGGATTCAGTGGGATTCATTCACACACACAAAGCAAAGGAAAGCCTCTTGTTACATGAGCTAATATAAAACACGGCCGTTGCCACACACTAAGCAGCAAACTAAGCATCGTTTACCGAGAAAAAAACCAGACTTGTGTCCTTTAGACTAATAATAGACAGAGCAATACTAATCTTATCACTCACTGTAGGGTGAACTAGCTGCCTATATTAATCTACAAATCAAGGAAGCTCAGACTAAGAAGACTCTCGATCATCTCAAAACTAAAGTTGTCGGTCTCTCGGTGAGAAAATGTGCATACATGTAAATGTAGTTAGTTAGTAAGTGTTTTGAGGACGCTTGAAACTAGAGCCATCACTGTCACCGATATGTCTTCCTTCACTAGTATACATGAGTACACTACATCTGTACACAATTTAGGATCTTGAAGAGCAGTCTAACAGGAAACTAGTCAAGGAGGGACAAGTGTATCTACTCAACATTGCCAAGCTGTATCAGGTGGGTGGGGTCTGTAGCTAGAGTGGGTGGGGTCCAATGCTCTTACAGAAGAGAATTTGGTGTACATGTAACTGTTTGAATAAAATTAATCACTCTTCTTTTTCTCCCTTCCTCCCTCCCTTCCTCTCTCTCTCTCTCTCTCTCTCTTGCCACTCCCCCCTCCCTCCCTCCATTCTTCCTCCCTCTCTCCCTTATCACTCTCTCTCCCTCTCTCCCTTATCACTATCACTCTCTCTCTCTCTCTCTCTCTCTCTCTCTCTCTCTCTCTCTCTCTCTCTCTCTCTCTCTCTCTCTCTCTCTCTCTCTCAGTGTATATTATTCACTGATATTCTAGTATTTGCTCATGGTGATAGTAAGTCCAGTAAAGTGGAGCTAGTGTTGCCATTGGAAGCATTATGGATTGAGGACCTCGAGGACAGAGACCCACAAACCAGTATGGGAACCAGTTTTCTTTTTACTTCTGTATACTTTGCCTTGGCTTACAGTTCTGTTGTATATGTTACGACCTGATTCACAACCTGACCCGTTTCGAAGCCGGCCGCCGGTTTCGAAGCCGGTTAACCCGATTTACAACCATATAACTCAGTTGACCCGGTTTAAAACCGAACGTTTCAATGCTTCAATGCTAGATACTAGAACGTTTCAATGCTAGATCGACGGAACCTACGTAGGAGTGTTGTCGCGGTTATAGCTCTCTGCAGTGCAGCGCAGCAAGACTAGAAAGTGTCCGCGGAGGCGATTTAGAGCCATCATGTGCTACTACTTTCATCGACAGGAGCGTCGTTGTAAGTGGTTTAACAGCGCGACACAGCAACCCTACCTGCTAAATTGACAGGAATGACGTCACGAGTGGTTCAGCAACGCAGCGCAGCAAGAAATTTTGTGTGCATGTAACAGTTGTATAACAATCACTAAAATCCATAGGAACATGTCACAGCTTCTTCTTCAGACGTGGCTCCTGTACATGAAAGCAAAGAATAATATGATTGCGATGCAATGTATATGGACACCCAGAGTACACGTTATGTCTAGTAGACGAAGTCTATTACACGCGCGCACTTAGCATTATGCACGCTTTGAATCTGGCGCGCAGCTAGCTAACCCGCTTCGAAACCGGTCGACCGGCTTCGAAGCGGGTCAAAGGTTGTGAATCGGGTCGTAACATATACACGTAATTACCGTAATTTGAAATTTGACCAGATTGAAATAATTTAGTTTCTCCCTGCGCTAAGCTTTTTGTTATCTAAATTGTGATTTTAACCTGTTTGTCAAACCTGTTTATACTTGTTGTATAGGTAGCCAAGATGCCATAGAAGTGTACACACCACAGCGGCCATATCGTATCTATGTACGGACCAACTCAGAGAAGAAGCTATGGCTACCTAAGCTAAGAGAGACAATCTACCATCACCTAGCAGACAATGACAAGTGTGACAACAGTAATCAGTTAGATACAGG
>OZ024786.1:1823723-1890764 GCA_964017065.1 Haliclona indistincta | reverse complement strand
CTCACGTAAAGGTGCTAGGCGAGTGGAAGAAAGAAAGAAAGAAAGAAGAAGAAAGAAGAAAACGAAGATGACGAAACTCGATTTTCACCGTTTCCAGGTTCGTCACTTTAGTAACAATCTCGAGCAATCTCCTTGCTACTGTAAGATGGGGCAACGCCAGATAGCAGATTTAAGTGTCTATGGACGTATAAAATTCATCAGCAGGCGAAATATCAGCGTTTGAACGCTAATACATTGTATGTAGCCGCCATCTTGTTTTCTCGTTCAACCCTACATAGGGAGACACTACCGTGTCTCCCTAATATTGTGATTGCGCAATACGCACGTGACCAATTAGCAATGGGTAGTGCACGTGACCAAGCAGCTAAAGTATCGCTGCGCCGTGTGGATGATTGGATCACTATCACGGAGAACACACACCCGGCATTTGTCTGGAGTCTTCGAAGAACGGTAAGCTCGTGTAGGATCGCCATTCTGCACTTGCCAGATAGTTATAACCGCCGTGTAGATCTACAAGCAAGTGTGGGCGGGGCTCGTATGCACTGCATGCATGCATAGGCGACTAGGCAGACCTGATATATGATTTTAGCTACAAGTTTAAGAAAAGTCATCAACAACAGGAATACTAAACTAATGGTGGAAACAAAGACTTCTCCGTACATGCATGATATTGAACTGCACTTCACTAAAAAGAAAAAAGGACACAAACAAGAAATTAAAAAGATTTCTATCGAAATCAAAAGGATGTAGTGATGAAGAAATCTACCACTGGTTCACAATGTAAACCAACAAGGAACAAGCATAGAATGGTAACACGATTGACTTGCTAACAGACCATAGATCCCTACATCTGTGGCTGTACATAAGATCAATATTTTGTCACAAGCTGAATTCTATTCAAAGTGTCAGTCAACAGTAAATAGCTTAACTAGCTATAGTCTGGCCACAGCAGCCACTGATGTAGGGATCTATGGTCTGTTAGCAAGTCAATCGTGTTACCATTCTATGCTTGTTCCTTGTTGGTTTACATTGTGAACCAGTGGTAGATTTCTTCATCACTACATCCTTTTGATTTCGATAGAAATCTTTTTAATTTCTTGTATATACAGCTCGCACGACTCCATTTGCAGCAGTGAAACTAGCGAGCGAAAGCGTGTTTGAGTTCACTTAGCTGCTCGACAGGTGAGCCGGAGCGAGCAGAGCAGTTACAGTCACGCCCAGCTACACTTGAGCATTATTCTGTTTGGCTTCAATACAACTTTTGTACAACAGCTTGTACAGTTGCTGGATAGCTGCCACTAGCTTGCACTTCCATAGCACTGTTGCTAATGATCTGCTGCTGCTGGATAGCTGTCACTAGCCTGTGCTTCCATAGTACTGTTGCTATATGATCTGCTGCTGCTGCTGGATAGCTGTCACTAGCCTGTGCTTCCATAGTACGGTTGCTATGATCTGCTGCTGCTGGATAGCTGTCACTAGCCTGTGCTTCCATGGCACTGTTGCTATGATCTGCTGCTGCTGGATAGCTGCCACTATAGCCTGTGCTTCCATAGCACTGTTGCTATGATCTGCTGCTTGCATGAATGTTCCATGGATCTGCTGGTCACTTCTACTGCAGCTTCAGTGCACATTGCGTGCTTCCATGGAACTGTTTGATGCTTCCATTGATCTACTGCATGCATACGTGCTGTCATATGCATCTGCTAATTGCAGGCTAGCATACATGCTACTGCACCGAGGCATCTGCACCTTTGATGCTTTATTGAAATAGCTTTGACCTGGAATAATGCATGCTAGAAAGAATTTGGGTGGAATGAACAAAGTAAGGATGGCCCTTGTAAACTAGAGTGGTTGCAGTATTGTAATCCTGCATGCTGTGTTTCCTGCATGCTAGCGCATGCCAAATACACTTTTTGCCCTCTTGTTCATTCCACTCATCATCAGCTGTGTTTCGTACTACTGTACTACTAGTTTACTCTGGCTTTGCGTGACCCACATGACAAAAATGGTGTGAACATCCTACTAAACATATTTTCAGTGACTATATACTCAATAAAGAACACACAGCTAATTATTACTACTAATACATGTACATCTAATCATACTGCTTCTATTTTACTACTAATACATAAATCTAAAGAAAATAAAAAAGATTTCTATCGAAATCAAAAGGATGTAGGGTCTACCACTGGTCCACAATGTAATCTAACAAGGAACAAGCATGGAATGGTAACACGATTGACTTGCTAACAGACCATAGATCCCTACATCAGTGGCTGCTGTGGTTGGCTATAGCTAATTCAGCTAGTTGCTGTTGACTGACACCAGACATGCATTAAATTGAATTGGATTCAGCTTGTGACAAAATAATTATTGATCTTATGTACAGCCACTGATGTAGGGATCTATGGTCTGTTAGCAAGTCAATCGTGTTACCATTCCATGCTTGTTCCTTGTTAGATTACATTGTGGACCAGTGGTAGACCCTACATCCTTTTGATTTCGATAGAAATCTTTTTTATTTTCTTGTTTGTGTCCTTTTTCATTTTCAGTGAAGTGCAGTTCAATATCATCCATGTATTGAGTCGTCTTTGTCATGGTTTCCACCATTGGTTTAGTTTTCCTGTTGTTGATGGTTTTTCTTTATTATTAACAATTTTGAACTTGTAGCTAAAAATAATTATTTGTTATGTGGTACATATCAGCTCGCCTACGCATTCATGCATGCAGTGCATACGAGCCCCGCCCACACTTATTTGTAGACCTGTACGCCGGTTATAATTATCTGGCAAGCGCAGAATGGCGATCCTACACGAGCTTGCCCTTATTCGAAGACTCCAGACAAATAATTATGTGTTCTCCATGATCCATACGGCATGGCGATACTCAAGCTAGTGCTTGGTCACGTGCGCTAGCCACTGCTTGGTCACGTGCGCGCGTGTTGCGCAATCACAATAATGGCGTCTAACACTTAGCTGACAATGGATCACGATCGAGAACTCGCGGAATTTAGATCGCCGTTTCGCTAAAAACAATGTTCAAAAGGCACCTGCCAGGAGAATTTCACGAATGTTCGTGGGTGTTTTGGTCTCGGCACTGCTCGCGTAAAGGCGCTAGGCGAGTTGAAGAAAGAAAGAAGAAGAAGAAGACGAAGATGACGAAAGTCGATTTTCACCGTTTCCAGGTTCGTCACTTTAGCAACAATTTCGAGCAATCTCCTTGCTACTGTAAGATGGGGCAACGCCAGAGAGCAGATCTAAGTGTCTTTGGACGTATAAATTCATCACCAGGCGAAATATCAGCGTTTGAACGCTAATACATTGTATGTAGCCGCCATCTTGTTTTCTCGTTCAACCCTACATAGGGAGACACTACCGTGTCTCCCTAATACATCTAATCATACTGCTTCTATTTTACTACTATTACATAAATCTATACATCTAATCATACAGCTTCTATTTTACTACTAATACATAAGTCTATACATCTAATCATACTGCTTCTATTTTACTATACTGTTACACTAATGCTATACAGGCTATAATGATATGCATAATGCATAATACAGGCCGATGCGTAATGTACTGCAGTTCAGATACATTCATATTCTCCACCATACTCGTCTTCATTGCTCACAATTGCTTCGTACATCTCAGAATCTTCTTCATGACCGTATGAATCATTTTCCCATAACCTAGATGGAGGAGCATTTGGTGGAATGTTCACCTCATGTGGAGCAGCTTGTTGTTTTTTCTTCGGTTTTAGAGGTGGTGGATGATGAGAAGATGGCGTCTCATAGTGTTTGGGAGCTGGTGGTGTTTGGTGATCAGTTTTTGATAGCGGTACAACTTGAGCACTGTTACAGTAGCGAGCCTCTTTGCTGTTAGTGTCGAGATTGTGCCGTTTTGTCTGACAATAACACTTCAAAATCGATCTGATAAAACAAAAATTAAATGAACCTATGGACATAGCACTCACAGTATTATGATGATAACTGTCACCCATATGAATGTCGATGAACCTAATCCTCCGAAAAAGAAACCAACATTTATAGCGGTAAGTGAGCTGGTCTCTGTAGTGAGTTCATTCAATGGTGTTTCTGTATTATGGGAAAAAAATAATTATGAAACTTTTGGACATGCTTGCATGTCTGTACCATAAATAAGCTGCTGAACATCACTTCTCACAATACTTGTTCCCATGAATCTTATGTATGGTAATCGGTTGTCACAGGTCAGCTTCGAATATGTCTTTATCTGTGTCTCATACACACCAACGTCAAATAATGAAGGATCATCAATGGTCAGTTCAGCATAGTAGGAGTTGAATGATGTTTTGTCACAAGTTGCAGCAAGCAAGACTCCGTTATGAAACCAATGAACTGATATGTATTGAAAGTAATTGACAGCAAAAAACTGATCAATTTTCACTGAGAGAGTAACACTGGTAGAGGTTTCATTTATGAACATTTGTTGGAATTTTAGAGATGCGGTTGTAGTTTCATTTGTAACAGTTTTGGTCTCATTTGTTGATAGATATAGTACAGCTGGTGCTAGTAGTGGATAGTGTCTAAATAGATCAAGTGCTTGTCTCTCACAGCCACTATCATAAGTGTATAGTCTCAGACCATCATACTGCACAGAGTACTGGCCACTATCACTATCAGTAACACTACTGATGCTCAGTGATGTATTGTCACTGGTGAGGTTGAGTCTAGTGTTACTAGTTGGGTTGATCTTCACTCCATTGTGATACCAGGTCAGCTCTCGCAGGTAAGTGTTTCTGTCTGTCTCAGTCACACTCACTCTCAGAGTGATATCATGCAGAGCCAGTATAGTGGCTATCAATGGTACAGGAACTGCTGGCTGAAGGATATCTGTAGTGATCAATCAACAACAAAATTAATAATGATGATAGTTCTCACTGTTTACTACTATCCTGATGAGTCCAGTCCCAATAGTGGTTCCAGTCTGTTTGACAATACAGTAACGGTATACATACTTAGATGATTAGGCTTGCGCCGATTATGCTAGCGTAATTATTGGCATTTTCCACATGATGATAACGCATTGTTACATTGTAGCATAAACAAACTCCACGTGCGTGCTTCTCTTGTGATTTGTATCAGAGACTTGCTGAGAGCTGTGACGGGTACAATTATTACTAATGGCTGCTGTGGCAGACTATTACTAATGTATAGGGAAAAATAATAAGTGTAAAAGAAGAAAATAAAACAAAACTAATTGCTAACAAAAATACAATGTTTTTAACATGGAACTATACTATCAACAAAAGAAAAGAAAAATATTATACAAAAAAAATTATCTCTCTCTCTCTCTCTCTCTCTCTCTCTCTCTAGTACTGTCTCACTGATCCCAGTGTTCGTATGGGTATGACTCTACCAATGTATCTCATCACTCCTGTACAACGAATACCTCGCTACATCCTTCTACTCAAAGGTAGATTTGATTATTAATCATGTGACATGCTCACTGATCATGTGACCTTGTAGGACATCATCAAGCGTATACTCCAGACACTCATCCTGATTATAACTACAACAATCACTAGAGAAAATGGTCAGTGATACATAGTGCCTAGATTACCAATAAGCATACACAATACATTCATGAAGTGTTTGTATAATATTCATGCATGCTTGTGTATAGACCCAGTGCAAGAATGATTTGTGAGGTGGTTTAGTACAGTCTATAGTCACATGAGTTCTGTATAACATAAAGTGCTGCTCAGCAAAGTGACTAACATGGATGGTATAATGTAGAGTGAGGCTCAGCTTTGTTATATGACTGACTACAGACCAAATATGTGTAGATTTTATAAATAATTCTCTTCAAAATTAATAGTGCAGTGTTCTTCCTGTACTTCAACTATTTCCTCTACTCCATCACTCACTGTAGGGTGACTATAGTAATCTATAACTTTTGTACATGCTGTGTGCGTTTATTAGGCAAGCTTTAAGCTGTTAAAATAGCAAACCGTGGTGAGTTACTTGCTTTCTTATGTTTTTCATGTACAACAAGTCAATCGTAGCCAAGTACCTGAGCCTATAGACACTGCGCTGCCCATGCCGAGAAGCGAACACAACACCCAGTAACTACCAAAGCTAATACCTGTGCTATTAATCTGAACATAAGACAGTAGACTGAATGTATACAAAAGAAACTCATGCCATCAAATTCCAGAGGAAAATATGAGTTCCAGAGGAAAAATACGGGTTCCCGCGGAAGAATTCACGATTTATTTTCCTCCAACTGTCCAATCAGATTCTAGAATTACATTGATCTGTTATTATAATTTTTATAATAGTAACACGTACAATCCAGTGATAGCAAAAATGAGGAGGAAAAATAAGTGAATAACATAGAACAATTATACCAACAACAAAAGAAAAGAAAATAATTTTTTTATACAAAATAAACAGGAAAGTAAGATACATGATAACAACAATAACAAGTCAAGAAAACAAGTCAAATGACAAATAAGGAAGTGTGGCGCTTATTAATATAAGTGCGGCCTTTCTTAATAATCAAAAGTAGAAATACCAGTCAGTAGGTGACCACTTTATTGCCATGACTGATGCATAGTCGACCTGTCTTGTCGGATACGATAAACCAACAATAGAAACTAGAGCCATCACTGTCACCGATGTATCCAAGAAACTTGCCATTACTACTAAACACAAGAAAATTAAAAAGATTTCTATCGAAATCAATAGGATGTAGGGTTGTGAAATCTACCACTGGTCCACAATGTAAACTAACAAGGAACAAGCATGGAATAGTAACACGATTGACTTGCTAACAGACCATAGATCCCTACATCAGTGGCTGCTGTGGTTGACTATAGCTACTAAAGCTATAGTTACTGTTGACTGACACCAGATGTGCATGCATTCAGCTTGTGACAAAATATTGATCTTATGTACAGCCACTGATGTAGGGATCTATGGTCTGTTAGCAAGTCAATCGTGTTACTATTCCATGCTTGTTCCTTGTTAGTTTACATTGTGGACCAGTGGTAGATTTCACAACCCTACATCCTATTGATTTCGATAGAAATCTTTTTAATTTTCTTGTTTGTGTCCATTTTTCTTTTTCAGTAATGTGCAGTTCAATATCATGCAAGTACCGAGCCGTCTTTGTTTCCACCATTGGTTTAGTTTTCCTGTTGTTGATGGCTTTTCTTTATTATTAACTATTTTAAACTTGTAACTAAAAATAATTGTTATGCTGTACATCAGGTCGCCTACGCATGCATGAATGCATGCAGTGCATACGAGCCCCGCCCACACTTGTTTGTAGACCTGTACGGCGGTTATAATTATCTGGCAAGTGCAGAATGGTGATCCTATACGAGCTTACCGTTCTTCGAAGACTCCAGACAATTTATGTGTTCTCCGTGAACCATACGGCGCGTCGGCGCGGCGATACTAAAGCTAGTGCTTGGTCACGTGCGCTGACCACTGCTTGGTCACGTGCGTATTGCGCAATCACAATAATGGCGTCTAACACTTAGCTGACAATGGATCACGATCGAGAAATCGCGGAATTTATATTGCCGTTGCGCTAAAAACTATGTTCAAAAGGCACCTGCCAGGAGAATTTCACGACTGTTCGTGGGTGTTTTGGTCTCGGCACTGCTCGCGTAAAGGCGCTAGGCGCGCTGAAGAAAGAAGAAAGAAGAAGAAAGAAGAAAGAAAGAAGAAGACGAAGATGACGAAACTCGATTTTCACCGTTTCCAGGTTCGTCACTTTAGCAACAATTTCGAGCGATCTCCTTGCTATTGTAAGATGGGGCAACGCCAGAGAGCAGATTTAAGTGTCTTTGGACGTATAAAATTCATCACCAGACGAAATATCAGCGTTTGAACGCTAATACATTGTATGTAGCCGCCATCTTGTTTTCTCGTTCAACCCTACATAGGGAGACACTACCGTGTCTCCCTAATACTCACTGTATTATTGTAGAACTCAGTCACATAAAGTATGCCATTAGCATCGAAACATAGACCATGTGGAAAATTTAACTTACCATTTCCGGCTCCCTTACTGTCAATCACAGCCAACAGCTTACCCTCGGGAGTGAACTTCTGAACTCTGTTGTTCTTATAGTCAGTTACATAGACCATACCATCAGCATCGATAGCTATATCATGTGGACGGTTGAACTTTCCAGGTTGAGTTCCTTTGCTACCAAAGCAGTGTGAGAAGGTGAGGTCTTCATTGAGGACCTGGACACGATGGTTATCAGTATCGGAAACAAAGACTTGTCCATTGTGATGAACAGCCATACCTGTTGGATGGTTGAATTGTAGTGGTTGAGATCCATTACTACCCACTGTAGCTATGAAGGCACCCTCTGCTGTCAACACTTGTAGACGATTGTTCCGATCACTAACTACAATGCGACCATCTTGAGTCACTGCCGCTCCTTTTGGCCTGTCAAACTGTACTTGACCTTTGCCATACTGTCCAATTCTTTTGATTTTTCTTCCATTACTAGAATCGATGATGGTGATGCAATGTTTATTAAATTCAGTTACAATGAGAAAACCTTCCCTTGTTATGGCTAATCCTTGAGGACCTGACAGATCAGTGAATGTCTGTCCTGCTTTCCTGGGCATGACCTGTACACTGAGAGGTGTGTCAAGGATATCGGTCCCTCCCACCTGCACCCTCAGCTGGTGGAGACCAGCAGTGGGAGGAGAATAGTGAACCTCAAAACTGCCGAGAGCCACTTGGTGTACGACACACCTGAAAGCTAATGTGGGGTCAGCTACTGGAGAGAGCTGGCAGGAGACCTGCTCAGAGAAGAAAGGAGTTGCACTGCTAAGATCAAAGCTTGTTTTGTCACCAGTTGCCTTAAACTGGCCATACCTAACCACACTACCCAGACTACGACATGCCTCTAAAACACTAGCGCTCTTTGCAAACCTCACTCTGGTCTCTTCCAGTGGTTGGGGGTTGTCCAGTGAGCAGACAGCTGCCATGCGCTCCACCATCTGTCCCTTCATCACAAGAATCTCCTGCTGGCTCCCGATCCTCAGCTCCTCCTCTGCAAACTCTTTACAGCTCTTCAACTGTGCGATGGTAATGTTCAATTCCTTCTTGCAAGTAGATATCTTCTCAATGTAGGCATCAGTGACTTGGTCAAGCTCTCTGATCAGTTGTCTCTCTGACTCCTGCAGGAGTAGCATCAGCTGCTTGACTGTCGCCTCAATCTCCCTTCTCGCAGCTCCTACTTGCTGCAACAAATCTCCTTCCTGTGCTTCCACCGCTTGTACAACAGTGGTAATGGCAGCTAACTTCGTTTTGACTTTCTCAAGATTGTCCGTGATATTTTTCTGGTGTCTCGGAAAGGCATCATTGATTTTTTTTTTTTTTTTTTTTTTTTTTTAATTTACACTGAAAGTTACAGTGAGGTAATCCCAATAGCTAGAGCTAATATAAAGGGACACCTAAAAGAAAAAAAATAAAGAAAAAACTAAACAAAAAAACAATAATAATAATAATAGCGACAAAACAAAGAAACAAATTAAACAGAAGTAAGATAGTTTATGATTTGAGTCTTAAAGTATGACAAAGTAGATGAATGTACAATAACACTAGGTAAAGAATTCCAAACAACAATAACAGAACAAAAGTAAGAGTATTTAAAAGAATTAGTTTTAGAAAAAGGACAAATTAATTGTAAGTTATGCAATCTACGACTACCAGAAACTCTATGCAATAAAATATCATTACGTACAAAGGTAAGGTTCGAAACACACTTATACAAAAAAGTAAGTTTAGACTCAGAACGACGGACAGACAAGGGGACAAGATGACACAGTTGCAACAAAACATGGCTTGAGGCTGACCAACTACGAGTAGCAAGACGACAGGCAAATGTTTGAACTGACTCTAGTTGTTTGATATCTTTTACTAGGTGTGGATCCCAGACAATGGAGGCATAGTCTAGAATAGGAAGAACCAAAGAACGGTACAACCTAACGAAAGCATCTTTACCACAGTGAGAATAAAATGTCCGATATAAAAAACCAAGAAGCCTCCTTGACCTAGCAGTAACTGAGTCAATATGATCAGACCAGGTGAGATTATCATTAACAATCACACCCAGATATTTGTAGTGTCGAACCTGCTCAAGCTGAAGCCCATCAAGCAGCAAGCAACCATATGGCAAACTCTTCTTCTTCCTCGAGATGATCATGTATTTTGTTTTATTTCTGTTCAGGCGAAGATGGTTTTCAGCAGACCAGCCACTAACTGCATTGATGTCATCTTGTATTAATTCAAGATCATAGGAATGTGATAGTGGTCTATATAGACAATGGTCATCAGCAAAGAGTTGAGAGGTGGAATCACTGGAAACAGCAGGTAAATCGTTAACATAGATAGCAAATAACAGCGGACCCAGCACTGACCCCTGCGGAACACCTGAGGGAACAGGCAAAACACTAGATGAAACACCATCAGCCACTGTGCATTGGGTCCGACCGTCAAGATAGTCAGAAAGCCAGGACAATAGAGAGGGGTGAACATCAAGAGCAGCCAATTTATTTAGCAAGGCTTGATGAGGCACGCTATCAAAGGCTTTAGCAAAGTCAAAAAAGACAACACACACATCTTTACCCATCTCAAGGTATCTATGCCAATCATGAGTAGCACATAACAACGCATTGGTTGTACCACGCTTAGAGCGAAAACCGAACTGAAACTCAGACAAGAAATTTTTAGAATTGAGGTGATCAAGGAGAAGATTGTAAACATGTCTCTCAAGAAGCTTACTTGGAATGCTCAATAAGGAGATAGGCCGATAGTTGGAAATCAATGACCGATTGTCATTCTTGGGAATAGGTGTAACATTAGCATGCTTCCACTCAACTGGGAGTTTGCCAAACTCAAGTGACTGATTGAAAACCTTACAAAGAGAAGGAGCCAAAAAGTTGGAGAAAAGCTTGAGAAGCTTAGCCGTAATCATGTCAGAACCACAGGAAGCATTAGAGCGAAGAGATGATATATAAGAAAGAACGCACTCCTCATCACACAGAAAGGAAGATGGAAGAGAAATATCAGAAGGTAGAGAAAAAGATGGCTCAACAACAGCATTGTTGTAACAACTGTTGAAGAAAAGATTCAGCTCGGCAACACACTCAGATGAAGTAACGAAGTTCTTATCGCCCAGACTCATCTGTGAAGGCAGAGATGACTTTGGCTTACGAATTTAGAGTCATGGTTACGATGAGATTTAGAAGTCGTACAAAGATGGCACACAAGTTTATCACAAGTGTTGCAGTACACCTTCAATGGCTCACCGTGGCTAATACACTCCATGGTGGGCTGCTCCTTGAAGGGAACTAGCTTAGAGGCAGTGGTGGCCACATCCTCCACTCCCAGTATCTGGTGGCTGGCGAAGTCTACCCATCCATTGTGCTTGTCGATACAGGTCTGGCAAAAGAATCTAGAGCATTGTTTGCAGTATCCAGTGGCCTGTTCTTTGTGGCAATTCTCACAGTTATTCTGCTTGGTCCCAGACACCTTCTCCAGCACTTGATAAAGCTCCAGGAGGTTGTTGATGAGGAAGGCAGACTGGAATCCACTCACTCCCTTGTCTGGTTTCTGTGTTGTCTGGCGGCACACAGGGCAATTGATAAAGTGCTTGTCATCCTTGATTTCCACTGGGAAGCGACCAAGACAGCCATGACAGAAAGAGTGGAGACAAGGCAGTGTCCTGGAGTGAGTATAGCGATCCAGACAGACTGGACAGGTGAGCTGCTGCTCGAGATTAGAAAGAGCCTCACTAGCTGTGGGTGGTTTCTCAGCGGCCATATTGAAACTAATAACTGCAACGAGCTGGCTGTACTGTTGTCTGAACTAGTAAGGGCTGGTTGTGGTTAGAATCACCTCATGACTGGACTTATAGCACCATGCAATAGCTCCAGTATACACAACTGTGTATTGGTTGTATATTTGAGGTTTACATATGATATGCAGCGCACTTGTGTATATACTTCGCCCACAGGGTGTATAATGTGTATTGGAACATTATACGCACTTTGTAATACACTACAATACACGCAATGATATGAATAATTTTCTTTGATGTAACCAAATTTACGTATTTGCCTGGTGCGTGGGTGGATGTAAAAAACATGGCACCACTGCGCATTGGGTCTGCAAACTAAATTTCGTTTATCATGCTATTTGTATCTTCTGCGCCGTTCCAGGTAGCTTGGTGGATAACAATGCTATTTTTCTCCAGGAAAGTCAAAATCATAGTTTAAACCGGTTATAAACCTCGGTTTTCGGTGCATATGTGAATTAGGATTCCTCTGGCTTCACCCTCGGTATCCAAATTCCCATATACACCTCTACTTCGGTGTATATAACTTACATTTATACCATACTAAGACTATTCTGACCAATCAGATTGCGCTAATTGAGGGATGTAACGGGTCATATTTCCCTCCGCTTCACGTGCCCAAGAACAGAACAGCCTTTAGCATGGTACAAGTAAGTTATTAGGGAGGCACGGTAGTGCCTCCCTATGTAGGGTTGAACGAGAAAACAAGATGGCGGCTACATACAATGTATTAGCGTTCAAACACTGATATTTCGCCTGGTCATGAATTTTATACGTCCAAAGACACTTAAATCTGCTATCTGCCGTTGCTCCATTTTGCAGTAGCAAGGAGATTGCTCAAGATTGTTACTAAAGTGACGAACCTGGAAACGGTGAAAATCCATTTTCGTCATCTTCGTTTTCTTCTTCTTTCTTCTTTCTTCAACTCGCCTAGCGCCTTTACGCGAGCAGTGCCGAGACCAAAACACCCACGAACAGTCGTGAAATTCTCCTGGCATGTGCCTTTTGAACTTTGTTTTTAGCGTAACGGCGATATAAATTCAGCGATTTCTCGATCGTGATCCATTGTCAGCTTAGTGTTAGTCGCCATTACTTATGTGATTGCGCAATACGCACGTGACCAATCAGTGGCTAGCGCACGTGACCAAGCACAAGCTTGAGTATCGCCACGCCGTATAGATCACGGAGAACACATATTTGTCTGGAGTCTTCGACGAACGGTAAGCTAGCAAGCGCAGAATCACCATTCTGCCTTGCCAGATAATTATAGCCGCCGTAAACAAATGTAGGCGGGGCTCGTATGCACTGTAATCATGCATGCGTTGGCGAGCTGATATCTACAGCATAAGAATTATTTAGCTACAAGTTTAAAATTGTTAATAAAAAAGAAAAACCATCAACAACAGGAAAACCAAACCAATGGTGGAAGTAAAGATGGCACAGTAATTGCATGATATTGAACTGCACTTCACTGAAAAAGAAAAAAGGACACAAACAAGAAGATTAAAAAGATTTCTATCGAAATCAAAAGGATGTAGGGTTGGGAAATCTACCACTGGTCAACAATGTAAAGTAACAAGGAACAAGCATGGAATGGTAACACGATTGACTTGCTAACAGACCATAGATCCCTACATCAGTGGCTGTACATAAGCTGTCACAAGCTGAATGCACGTCAGGTGTCGGTCAACAGCAACTAGCCGAACTAGCTATAGCCAACCACAGCAGCCACTGATGTAGGGATCTATGGTCTGTTAGCAAGTCAATTGTGTTACCATTCCATGCTTGTTCCTTGTTAGTTTACATTGTTGACCAGTGGTAGATTTCCCAACCCTACATCCTTTTGATTTCGATAGAAATCTTTTTAATTTTTATCACATGTTGGCGGGACGTACGACCCGTTATATCCCTCGGGAAAGGGCTAACGCTCTCGTGAAGTCTCACTTCACTTGAGCGCGCCCTTTCCGCAGGATATAACGGGTCGTATATCCCGCTAACGCGGGATATAACCTACACGTATAACTGGTGTTTAATAAGTGTTTCTGAGTGTGTTCTATTGTGTATACTACCAGGATGTAGGCGGGGCCTGTATGGTTAATATGTCCTGCCCTTTACAGCGCTTTGAATAGATCTTGCTACGCGATATCAAACCGGAAGTGAATACGTCACACATACGCTGACCATTTTGTCACGGATGGTCACGCGGACACTTCCAAGAACCATGACTTCTATTGCACGAACAAGCGCTTACAGCGAATTAAGGTCTTCGCTGGAGGATGGTATGGCAGAAAGAAGCTCTAGGCCATACTTACGAAGAAGTGGCAAAAAACTTAGGTGTAGACAAGGCGACGGTCTGGAGGACAGTTTCTCTTTTCCAGGAAAGTGGCAATGTCACTAAAGGCTCGTCCGCACTATAGAACTGGTTCAATGCGCATCAGCTAAAGATAGGATCAAAGTTGATCGATCTGCTTACCGCATGTCTGCACTGGTCGCCATTAGATCGATTTGCTGGTGTCGATCACGTCATGTGACGTACGCAACAGCTCCCTAAACAGCCAGAAAACTGGTCTTACCACGTACCATCGCTAGTCTCTTTGTTTCGCAGCCTTTCTACACCCGAGTGTGGACAAGGGCTTTCTTCTTTAGCACTGTACTAGCCACACGCCATGTGTTTGAGACCACACCCACATCCAATCCAATTTCAAGTCACTTCAATGCACCTCCGTTGGTGCATTGGGGCGAATGCGCATTGATTCACATAGATTCGGTTTTGCAAAATTGACGCGTAGTGCGGACAGGATTAAACTGGTTTCGAATGCGCATTGATCGAACCGCATTAGAGCCCTAGTGCTGACGAGCCTTAAAAAGGTTTATCCGACTAAAGGCCTTCAGGATGCTTACTACTCCACTACACCAGCTCAACTCCTTATCTTCCATCTCATTTATCGAAACTCTGGATTTATTTAAGTGAAATTCAAACAGAGTTACAACAAACTCTGCTTATTAGTACAAGTATTTCGACAATCTGCAAGTTTTTGAAGAAGAATGGTTTCACCAGGCAAAAGTTAAGAATTACTGCTCTTCAATGAGATGAATGTCTTCGACAAAAGTATGTGCTAGACATGTCAGTGTATTCTCCTGAGATTTTGGTGTTTGTTGATGAAACCGGTGCTGATCTGAGAAACACCATAAGAAGGTACGGCTATAGTATCCGTGGAAAGCCTATGACTAATCAAGTCATGCTTGTACGAGGAGAGAGAGTCTCAGCCATTGCGTGCATCTCCATTTCAGGCCTACTGGATGTAATGACTGCATGTTAGAGGGACAACAAATGGTGACGATTTTTACAGATTTGTCCAAGCCTACTTACTGCCTCACTTAATGCCATTTAATGGTGTAAATCTTCACTCGGTGGTAGTCCTAGACAACTGCTCGATTCATCATGTTGCTGAAATTACCCGATCTATTGAAGATGTGGGACCACAGGTTCATTTTTTACCTCCTTACTCGCCTGACTTCAATCCGATAGAAGAAACCTTTTCCAAGGTAAAATCGGTATTGAAATCAACCGAGATACAATGCCAAACGCTGCATATTTCAGTCCTTCTATCTTCAATAATCCTTAACCATCTTGTGGTCTAATACAATCATTACTACTTCAAACACATCTTCAACATGCTTTAATATGAGCTTACTTCCAATACTGAATGCTTTTGTGGTTGCCATGGAGCGTTGTCATGGTAATGGTTGTCATGGTATCATGCAGTGTTAATAATATTCACACTGCCTGCTACTAAATAATTTGTGTGATCTTGCGTGAAGTGTATGTTTTAGTGTTGTGGTATGGAGCTGAACTGCTTATTTTTGATCACAACTGCTGTGTAAACCAGTCATTGCAGAGAAAATATTATATTCGTTATCCTTGTAACATGTCAATATACATGTGTTACAACACAGTAATTTATTCACTATACGTCGAAGAGGTCAGTGACACATCATGACATGGTTCATGCTATGATCTATATATTTATGTGGTACACGCTAGTGGTGAAGTGTTTGTGGGAGATTTTGTTCAAGGTGCTAACCATGGAGATGTAGTAAGAGATCACTTACTCATTAAAGTCAAGCACAAGGGAAAATGGGAAACAATGGAATGGTACTATCCGCAAACCCACCCATCTGTCTGTCTGTCTGTGTATGTATCTCCCCATTTATCTATCCACTCTCACTGCTTTTTCGCTCCCTCCCTAGCTCCCTCCTTCTCTCTCTTCTTCGTTCACTATTTCCTTGACTCTCTCTCCCTTCCTCCTCCATTAATCCTCCTGTCTCTATCTTGTAGCGTCATGGCAGTGGTACTATGGTGTATGAAGATTGCTCGGTCTATGAGGGTGACTGGTTGAATGATCTTCGTCATGGTCATGGTAAATACACATGGCCCAACGCTATTGTGTACAATGGAGAATGGAAGAATGATAGTCAAGATGGCAAAGGACAACTAGAGATACCTAGTGCAGAATATTGATATGATGGTGAGTGAGTGAGTGAGTGAGTGAATGAGTGAGTGAGTGAGTGAGTGAGTGGGTGGGTGGGTGGGTGGGTGAGTGGGTGGGTGAGTGGGTGAGTGAGTGGGTGAGTGGGTGAGTGGGTGAGTGGGTGAGTGAGTGAGTGAGTAACAGAGACAAATGGATGGCGGAGGGAGAGATAGATGGATGGCGGAGAGAGGGAGCTCGGGCACTACAGGGACTTATGAAGCGGTCAAGATGGTGATATTGATGAAAAACAAGACATGGAAAGAGCTAGCTAGGAATCAAATAGTATGTTAGTCACGTCAGTGTCACACGATATGCAGACTATGATGAACAGTGCTCTATGTTATCACTAAGCTGGATTTCTACCGTCAGGCATTATTATATTCTTTGTAGTTCACTTATAAAGTATCTAGTTGTTCCACATTCGTTAACTGTGCATTTAGCTCACAATTTTATAAGCAGGTACATCTATACACGTCCATTATATACTCTCACTGCATGCATGCAGCTGTTACATTGATCATGACTTACCTATCACTCATGCATGCTCTCATTCTATCACTGGCTTACTTCCTCCTTTCCTCCCTCTCTCTCTCCGTCCGTCCTCTCTCTCTCTCTCTCTCTCTCTCTCTCTCTCTCTCTCTCTCTCTCTCTCTCTCTCTCTCTCTCTCTGTAGTACTGTCTCACTGATCCCAGTGTTCGTATGGGTATGACTCTACCAATGTATCTCATCACTCCTGTACAACGAATACCTCGCTATACATCCTTCTACTCAAAAGTAGGTGTGGTCATTAGTCATGTGAGGCATGCTTACTGATCATGTGACCTTGTAGGACATCATCAAGCGTACTCCAGACACTCATCCTGATCATAACTACAACAATCACTAGAGAAATGGTCAGTGATACATATAGTGCCTAGATTACCAATAGGCATACACAATACATTCATGAAGTGTTTGTATAATATTCATGCATGCTTGTGTATAGACCCAGTGCAAGAATGATTTGTGAGGTGGTTTAGTACAGTCTATAGTCACATGAGTTCTGTATAACATAAAGTGCTGCTCAGCAAAGTGACTAACATGGATGGTGTAACGTAGAGTGAGGCTCAGCTTTGTCATATGGCTGACTACTGTAACAGACCAAATATGTGTAGATTTTATAAATAAAATTAATAGTACGGTGTTCCTCTTATACTCCTCAACTATTTCCTCTACTCCATCACTCACAACCTTTGTACGTGCTGTGTGCGTTTATTAGGCAAGCTTTAAGCTGTCAACTTAGCAAAACGTGGTGAGTTACTTGCTTTCTTATGTTTTTCATGCACAACAAGTCAATCGTAGCCAAGTACCTGAGCCTATAGACGCTGCGCTGCCCATGTTTAGAAGCGAACGCAACACCCAGTAACTACCAAAGCTAGTACCTGTGTTGGCCTCTCTCCGATGCTAACGGATTTTCCTAGTAGCTAGCCCTCCCAGACACGATGATGGCGTTAATCAAATTAATTAATTATCATAGACAATGAGGATAGATAGACACAAACATACCGCCGGCCAAGACGTAGTCTTATACAAGTCAACAATAACATTATTACAATGTCCAAATGCATAGCAGAGTTCAGTCAACAGAGTTCTCGAGGAGGAGAGCAATCTTGGCAGTAGGTCGTCTGTAAACTCCAGAAGATGTCTTTACAGTTACGACACGAACGAGTTTGTCATCGCCGGGATAGACTGATACAATCCTACCGAGAGGCCACTTCGATGGCACAATTCCATCTTCCTTTAGCAAGACGAGGTCACCAACTTGAAAGTTGCGCGAAGGGGTGTGCCACTTAGCATACTTGCGTAACGACGCGAAATAATCGGTCGACCATCTTTTCCAGAAGTGCTGAGTAAGCAGTTGGCACAGATTCCAGCGACGTAAGAGAGAAATAGACGATGAATCGATAGATGGTGAATCAGGCAAAGCTTCCAAAGGGCGGCCGATCAAGAAGTGACCTGGCGTGAGGGTTTCAAATCCAAAGCGAGCGGGATTAGCGGTCGGCTGTTGAGGCAGGCCTCGATTTGAGCGAGAACAGTACCGAATTCTTCAAAGGTTAAGCGGGCTTGTCCAAGTACCCTTTTCAGATGAGGTTTGACGCTCTTGACGCTGGACTCCCACAAACCTCCAAAATGGGGAGCATGTTCCGGAATAAATGACCATTCAATGCTTTGGGAGGAGCAGAAGTTGAGGATTTCATCTCTTGATATCCTTTCCTTGAGAAATGCAAACAGATCAATCAATTCCCGTGCGGCGCCCATGAAATTCGACCCATGGTCACTCCATATGCTGACTGGCTTGCCGCGGCGAGCAATGAAGCGTCTAAGGGAGGCAATAAAGGCTGCTGTGGTAAGGTCCGATATTAATTCAATGTGAACTGCTTTGACAGTGAGGGAGACGAAGATACCAATATAAGCCTTCACCAGTGTCGGTTTCCTCACCCTACCAAGCTTTAGCAACACGGGTCCAGCATAGTCAATCCCCACACGTTCAAATACCATACCTGGTGTTATTCTCTCTAATGGTAACTGGCCCATGAGTTGCGGCTGGGGTCTCCTTGACGTGCGTCTGCACGTGATGCAAGCTCTAGTAACAGAGCGGATAGTTTTGCGGTGTCCAATAATGTGGAAACGCCTACTAAGAGAAGAGGAGACGAGCGTGGGACCACTGTGTAAGAGACGCAAATGCTCAGCTCGAATGATTAGCTTGGTAAGAGTGTTGCGGCCATGGAGAATGACAGGGTGACGCTGTGAATAGGAGAAGGAAGAGTTGGAAACACGGCCACCGACTCGCAGGAGTCCTGATCCTTCAACAATGGGATGTAAGGTCCGCAGGAGGCTGTTTCTTGGCAGTTTCTTGTTGATCTTCAGAGAGTGTAGATCGTCAGAGAAGTCATCTTGTTGAGCATGTATCCACAATTTTGTTTCAGCCTGTCTCAGTTCAAATGCATAAAGGAGTCCTTCTCGCCTTTGACGAGTTGGCCTGCAATTGTTAATGAACCTGAGGATCCATGCTACGACACGCTTCACGCGATCATAGCTTGAGTACCGTTTCACTTCAATGACATTACTTGGTTGGATAGCACTAGTCAGGCATGTGGTGACATCAGTGTCCTCAGGGGTGACTGATGGAGGGTCTGAATTAGCACGTGGCCAGTGAGAGGTGTCTTGGCTCAACCAGGTTGGTCCATTCCACCAGAGGTGGTGTGTGATCAGTTCTGCTGGGAAAAGTCCACGTGACGCGCAGTCAGCTGGGTTCTCCATCCCACGAACATGCCTCCATTGCTGGGAAGGGACAAGTTCAACGATTTGAGTGACCCGGTTGCCCATAAATGTCTTAAATCTGCGCGGGTCGCCGTCAAGCCAAGCAAGCACCACGGTACTGTCTGTCCACGCATAGACGTTGTGTGGAGAAATCTCTAGTACAGTCTGAGCATGGTGTAGTATTTGAGCTAACAAAAGAGCGCCACAGAGCTCTAGACGAGGTATTGTCAACCTTTTCAAGGGGGCAACTCTTGTCTTTGCCATAACAAGTGAAACATGAAACGAGTCATCAGGTTCCTGTACGCGTAGATACAGGACGGCAGCGTATGCTTCTTCAGATGCATCGCAGAACCCGTGCAATTCTGTCTGGCATTTGCTGCAGTCAGCACGATAGTAGCATCTGGCAAGGGGTTTGTTTGAGAGGAGTTTCAGTTCGAGCCGCCAACGTTTCCATACGTCGAGTAGGTCTGTGGGTACAATGTCGTCCCAATCGACTCCCCGTTCCCATAGTCTCTGGAGCAGTATCTTCGCTTTGATGGTTGAAGGTGCGAACCATCCAAGGATGTCAAATGTCTTAGCGACGTCCGAAGCTAACAGTCGTTTCGTGAGTGAAGGTTCAGTGGGAAAATCAGAGACCGTGAGACGGAAGACATCCTTCTTGGAATTCCACTCGACCCCCAAGGTTTTGGTGTATTCTGGCGGGTCAGAGATGGCTTGTGTGAAATGTGACTCTTTCAGCTCTGAAGGGACATGTTCAAGAGCGGCTGGGTGTGACGAGTTCCATTTTCGGAGGATAAAATTGCCCTTGTCAAATAGCTCTTGGAGTTCAGTTTGGAGTGTGATTGCGTCGTCCACCGTATCAGCACCAGTTAGGCAATCATCCACGTACAAAGACTTAGACACAACGGCCGCTGCACGAGGGTAGTCATTGGCGAAGTCTGTTGCATTTTGTCTTACTGACATGTTCGCAGCAAACGAAGAGGCGGAGACTCCAAACGTGAGCCTGTTCATCCTGTAGTCAACCAGGGGATCATTTGGTGTTCGTCTCCAAACGAATCTGTGATAGTCCTTGTCATCAGTGGCTAATTCAATGGCACGATACATCTTACTGATGTCAGCAGTGATGGCGATTCTATGGATACGGAAACGCAGCAGAACGTCAGTCAATGAAGAGTGCAAGGTTGGTCCGACCATGAGAGTATCATTCAGTGATATACCAGAACTTGATTTGGCTGAGGCATCGAAAACGACTCTGGTTTTTGTGGTCGTGCTCGAGTGCTTGTACACGGCATGCATGGGCATGTAAAAGACCTCTTCGGGTGGTTTCTGCAAATCAAAGATAGGGACTTCCTCAGCATGTCCAAGCGAGAGGTATTCCTCGATCACTTCAGCAAAGTTGGTGAATTGGAGACTATTGTGCAAAGACCTCTCAAGGTTGAGAAATCGTCTGACTGCCCGTGAGCGTGACTCACCGATGTTAGGAGTATTGACTCGTTTGGGAAGAGGGGTGATGAACCGTCCATCTTCAGAACGAGAGTGGGTATCTGCGAAGTGCTTCATTACCATTGTCTCCTCAGGTGACAGAATTGGAAGCTCTGGTGTGGCTTCTTCGATCTCCCAGAATCGACGCAATAGGTTGTCACCGGTCACAAGTGTAGCATGGTGGGAGACAAGCTGAGGCTCTCGTGATGAATTTGAACCTCCAGCGAGTACCCATCCGAATTCTGTCTCAAGAGCAGAAGGCGCCTTGCAGTCCGAACCGCCGGCCGTCAAGGAGAGTGGCTACAAAGATATCGACGCCCAGCAGCACGTCCACGTTGCTGGGTTCACCGAAGTTAGGGTCGGCTAGAACTAGTCCTTGAAGGTGATTCCAGTTCACGTCGGTAGGGGTAGGGTACGTTGGGAGTTTGCAGGTGACTTGCGGCACAGCGATGGCTGACACGTTGAATTGTTTGTTAGGCTGATGCAATGGCGACACTTGAAATGATGTGACAGCGTGAGAGGAACCACTATCCGTAATGCCAGCAACTCCTGAAATCGTGACGGATTGTGGGCGACGACGAAGGTGGAGTGATTTCGCTAAGCGATCAGTAATGAAGGAGATAGATGAACCAGCGTCAAGCAGAGCGCGCGCCTTGACGGACAAACCCGTGGGGGAGGTAACCAGGATCTGACATGTCATGAGGAGGGAACTTGGTCTGACGACGGTCGCGTGGTTGGAAGGGGCAGTTGGTGTGCTCTGAGGCTTGTCCTCAGGTCTTGAGTTGAGATGGAGTAGAGTGTGGTGGGACTTCTGGCACTCACGACATTTGTGAGCAGATTTACAGTGGTTGACAAAGTGTCCTGGGCGGAGACAATTGAGGCATAGTTCATTACTTTTGACGATAGACATCATGCGCTCATGTGGTAGCGCCTTGAACTTGCCACATGAGAACAGAGGGTGAGAGACATTCTTGCACACGACACAGAGCTCTGGTGCAGGTGGCGTTACGTTAGCTGGGTGGGCAGGAAATGGCTTGTTCTGAAAAACCTTCTTCATTTCATTGTGAGGTTTCCTGTTGCTGTCTATCACACAATGCTCGAATGCCTGCGCGCGAAGGTTGATGAACTTGAGGAGTTCGTCATAGTGAGGTGTGTCAGTGAGTTCACTGCTGTTTCTCTGCCATTCGAACATGGTTCCAGGATCAAGCTTGAGTTCTAACATTGAGGTGATGAAAGGACCAGACGGATCAAATCCCATTGACTTTAGAGCACGGAGATGTTGCAGGGCGGCATCATGCAGGTGTCTGAGTTCTTTACCGCTGCCACTCTTTAGAGGAGGAATGTCCAAGATCTTTCTCACGTGCGCTTGATGGATTAGGCGGGGCTTGTCGTAGCGGGTCTTGAGACATTCTATAGCTTCGTCGTAGTTGTCCCCTGTGCGTGAAAGACCTTCAATAGTGGATCGCGCAGAGCCATCCTTGACTGAGTGTCTCAAGTATACGAGCTTCTCTTGATTCGAGATGTCTGTACGTGAGTGCACAGCAACTGAGAATTGCTCCCAGAAGGGTTTCCACGTGAGAATGTCTCCATTGAACGTGGGTACAGCTATTTTAGGCAACCTTATGCTATGATCTGGAGTTGGCTTCATTTCGAAGTCCTTGAACATTCGTTTCAATTTGAGAGAGTTTTTGAACAGAGAGCCCTCCAGCTCCTTTTGTTTCACCATTAGCTCGTCTTTGTCGCTCAAGCCTAGGGAAACTAAATCTCTAGTGATGTCACTCAGTTCTTGCTTCAGCTCACGTATCTGTTCCTCTCTTTGTTTGATTATGCAAACATCCTCTGGCGTGGTCTTTAGCTTGTCAATTTCTTTCCCAGCGTCAGAAAGTGTTTGTTCGAGCCGTCGTATGCGCCTATTGGCAATATCGCGTGTGTCGTATCCACTGGGGGTAGTGATAGACATAGTCAGGCTGTTAAGACGAGAAAGGAGGCTATTGACCAAGTCATCATGTGCTTCTAGTTCATCTTTTTCTTTGGCCAAGTCACTATCGGATTCCAGCAGGTCAATGAGGGATGTGTGATGACGCTTGAAATCAGAGTCGGCTGATTCGATGGTTTTGATTAGTTGCTTTGCAGGTATGAGAGTATCTGGACTTGGTCCACGAGATGTGAGGTCCTCCAGTTTCTTAGTGGAGGTGGTGAGGATGCCCTTGTGATATCCTCTACGTCTTTTAGCAAGCTCAATCTGTTTTGGCTTATCCATCGGTTAACGTTGTTTATAGCGCACAGATATCAGACAAGTAGGCATACAGGGAGTTTCGGTTTGTGACGACAAAGGTGAGTGAAGTGAGGTATAGTGAAGACAAGTGTTGCACTATACTTACGACTTTGAGCAACAAGTTTAACGAGATGAGATATGTCGATGCCGCGTGGATACAAGCGTCTAGACGAGTCTGAGCGAGTGACGTTTGGTGCCAACGGTCCTGTGCACGACTGCAAATAGCAGTGCAGGTAAATTTAATGCTAGTCTGTAGCGTTGATTGGGTTGGGCGACGAGGGATCGAGACCAGGCAAGCGATTTGCTCGGGTTTGTGAGAGACGAACACGCGAGCCTGAGCGAGTGCTCGCTTGGCGCAAGATAGGTCACGATCGATCACGATACAAGCGAGGAGTCAGTGTAAGCTGTTGTTACTTCGACGATGCTTGTTTGCGATTTGTGGCGAGTGTAGATTCAAGTTGGGAGGCGAGGGAATGGAGTGTCAATGACGTTCAAAATGGCGGTTTTTGGAATGTTGTATGTACGTGTTTCCTCACCGGTTGAGGGGACTTCAGAGGAGAGACAGCGACAATAGGGACCGGTAGGTGTTGTATCCGGTTCGAAGGACCAGAAGTATGTTGGCCTCTCTCCGATGCTAACGGATTTTCCTAGTAGCTAGCCCTCCCAGACACGATGATGGCGTTAATCAAATTAATTAATTATCATAGACAATGAGGATAGATAGACACAAACAACCTGTGCTATTAATCTGAACATAAGACAGTAGACCGAATGTAATATGAGTTTCCGTAGAACAAAATGTGATTTATTTTCCTCAAACTGACCAATCAGATTCTAGAATTACATTGAGCTCTTTCTTAATAATAATAACACAATCCACTAATGTGTAGGGAAAAAATAATAAATGAAAATTTAAAGAAGAAAACAAATAAAACCTACTATTTAACAGTAATACAATGTTCATAGAACTATACTAACAACAGAAGAAAATAATAATATATTATGAAAATAAGATGACAAATCAAGAAGTGTGTCCCTTATTAATATAAGTGTGCCCTTTCTAAAACAATCATTTATCAAAACTAATGTACTGAAACACAAGTCAGTAGGTGACCACTCCATTTCTATCACTGATGTACAGTCGACCTGTCTTGTCAGATACGATGAATAGAGGATACTTGAAACTAGAGCCATCACTGTCACCGATATATCCAGGAAATTTGCCATTACTACTAAACATACTCACTGTATTATTGTGATACTCAGTCACATAAAGTATACCATTAGCGTCGAAACATAGACCATATGGACGATTTAAATTGACCTTTTGCGGCTCCCTTACTGTCAATCACGGCCAACAGCTTACCCTCGGGAGTGAACTTCTGAACTCTGTTGTTACAATTGTCAGATACATAGACCATACCATCAGCATCAATAGCTATATCAGATGGACGGTTGAACTCTCCAGGTTGAGCACCTTTGCTACCAAAGCAGTGTGAGAAGGTGAGGTCAGCATTGAGGACCTGGACACGATGGTTATTAGTATCGGAAACAAAGACTTGTCCATTACGATGAACAGCTACACCTAATGGATACTTGAATTGTAGTGGTTTAGATCCCTCACTGCCCACTGTAGCTACGAAGCCACCCTCTGCTGTCAACACTTGTACACGATGATTCGACAGTTCTGTAACTACAATGCGACTATCTTGAGTCACTGCTACTTCTTCTGGCCTGTTAAACTCTACTTGTCCTTTGCCATGCTGTCCAATTCTTTTAATCATTCTTCCATTACTAGGATCGATGATGGTGATGCAATGATTACCAAATTCCACCACAATAAGGCAACCTTCCCTTGTGATGGCTAATCCTCGAGCACCTGACAGATCAGTGAATGTCTGTCCTGCCTTCTTGGCCATGACCTCTACATTGAGAGGTGTGTCAAGGATATTGGTCCCTCCCACCTGCACCCTCAGCTGGTGGAGACCAACAGTGGGAGGAGAATAGTGAACCTCAAAACTGCCAGAAGCCACTTGGTGTACGACACACCTGAAAGCTAATGTGGGGTCAGCTACTGGAGAGAGCTGGCAGGAGACCTGCTCAGAGGAGAAAGGAGCTACACTGCTAAGATCAAAGCTTGTTTTTTTACCAGTTGCCTTAAACTGGCCATACCTATAACCACAATACCCAGACTACGACATGCCTCTAGAACGCTAGCGCTCTTTGCGAACTTCACTCTGGTCTCTTCCAGTGGTTGGGGGTTGTCCAGTGAGCAGACAGCTGCCATGCGCTCCACAATCTGTCCCTTCATCACAAGGATCTCCTGCTGGCTCCCGATCCACAGCTCCTCCTCCGCAAATTCTTTACAGCTCTTCAACTGTGCGATGGTAATGTCCGCATCCTTCTTGCGAGCAGATATCTCCTCAATGTAGGCATCAGTGACTTGGTCAAGCTCTCTGATCAGTTGTCTCTCTGACTCTTGCAGGAGCTGCATCAGCTGCTGGACTGTGGCCTCAATCTCCCTTCTCGCAGCTCCTACCTGCTGCAAGAAATCTCCTTCCTGTGCTTCCACAGCTTGTACAGTAGTGGTAATGGCAGCTAGTTTTACTTTGACTTGCTCTAGGCTATCCACAATCTGCTGCTGGTGTCTTGGAAAGGAATCAGTAATTGGCTCGTAGTCATGGTTACGATGCACTTTTCCAGTGGTGCAAAGATGGCAGATTAGCTTGTCACATGTGTCACAGAACACCTCTAGTGGCTTGCCATGGCTGCTACACTCCATGGTGGGCTGCTCCTTGAGGGGAACTAGCTTAGAGGCAGTGGTGGCCACATCCTCCACTTCCAGTATCTGATGGCTGGTGAAGTCCACCCATGCATTGTGCTTATCGATACAGGTCTGGCAGAGAAATTTAGAGCATTGTTTGCAGTATCCAGTGGCCTGTTCTTTATGGCAATTCTCACAGTTATTCTGCTTGGACCCAGACACCTTCTCTAGCACTTGATAAAGCTCCAGGAGGTTGTTGATGAGGAAGGCAGACTGGAATCCACTCACTCCCTTGTCAGGTTGCTGTGTGGTCTGGCGGCACACAGGGCAAGTGATAAAGTGCTTGTCTTCCTTGATTTCCACTGGGAAGCGACCAAGACAGCCTTGACAGAAAGAGTGGAGACAAGGCAGTGTCCTGGGCTGAGCATAGCGATCCAGACAGACTGGACAGGTGAGCTGCTGCTCGAGATTAGCGAGAGCCTCACTAGCTGTGGGTGGTTTCTCTGTGGCCATTGTAACTAGTAATAGCGACAAGTTAAGGTGGTATAGAGCGTGATAATACTATTGTCGGAACTTGTAAGGGTTCTTAGTCACCTCGTGACTGATATGATAACTGCTACTAATGATATTCATTCTGTGGCCAATGTAATGGCAATTGTACAACTAAAGATCTTCCGCTGATTGTAGCATAGATACGTTTACGTAGTATATAGTGATTGCAGCAAAACTTGACTCTCAGTTTTGACCAACAGACTACAAGGACTGTTAATTTGTGGTCAATACCACACCTCTCCTTATACTAGCATGTACAGGGAGATGTGTGGTGTTGACAACAAATATGAGTCCCTTGTAGTCTGTTTGTCAAAACCGAGAGTCAAGTTTGCTGCAATCAGCTGTAGTATTAATTTTTAGGGAGGCACGGTAGTGCCTCCCTATATGTAGGGTTGAACGGAAAAACAAGATGGCGGCTACATACAATGTATTAGACGCTGATATTTCACCTGGTGATGAATATTATTAGTCCAAAGACACTTGGATCTGCTCTCTGGCGTTGCCCCATCTTATAGTAGCAAGGAGATTGCTCGAAATTGTTACTAAAGTGACGAACCTGGAAATGGTGAAAATCGAGTTTCGTCATCTTCTTCTTTCTTCTTCTTTCTTCAGCGCGCCTAGAGCCTTTACGCGAGCAGTGTCGAGACCAAAACACTCACGAACAGTCATGAAATTCTCTTGGCAGGTGCCTTTTGAACTTTGTTTTTAGCGAAACTGCGATATAAATTCCGCGATTTTTCGATCGTGATCCATTGTCAGCTAAGTGTTAGACGCCATTATTGTGATTGCGCAATACGCATGTGACCAAGCACTAGCTTGAGTATCGCCGCTCCGTATGGATTAGGCATGAGCTTATTATTCTTTTAAATTTTCCTATTATTCTTTTAAGAATTTCTCAAAATTTTAACCTATTATTCTCACAAAATTAACCGATTATTCCAGGATTATTCTCATAAAATTTTCGCCAAATATAAGTTTTCATCGCTTAATATCATTGCTCATTAATTTTATGCAATTAAAGATAATAGTGGACTATAAGAAAATTAAAGCTACATACATGTATTTCACAAGTATGGTAAGTACCATTATGTTGATGCATTGTATAGAGGCTTACACTGAAATTCCAGAAGTAGGTAGCCATTAATCTAGGAGATGTCTACGTAAACTCAGCACTATCCAACAGTTTAGATAAAATCTACAAGTACTTAGGTAGTCAACTATGGGCGCTTTTGCTGTCAGAGAAGTCTAAGATGGCCGTCAAGGTGCATGAGCCAGCCATATTAACGCAAGAACGAAAGCAAAATCCACGAGTCACATTGCAAGCCCTTGTCGTGCTTAGCCTGTTGATACCCAAACCGATGCGTAGAAGTGATCGCTGATCTCTGTAGCTCGATGGACAGAATGAACGTTATTTACTGCTATATGCTTCCATTCATGATGATGGTCACGGATGGTCACCGGTGGTCCGTGACCACCCATGGTCACCCATGATCACGTGATGGTCACCCATGGTCACGTGATGCACACGTGACCATGGGTGATCGATCAAATTTGACTGATTATTCTCGAATATTCTCAAATTCTTTCAGTTACCTATTATTCTAAAAATTATTCCAGCATAATAAGCGCATGCCTAGTATGGATCACGGAGAACACATACTTGTCTGGAGTCTTCGAAGAACGGTAAGCTCGAGTAGGATCACCATTCTGCGCTTGCCAGAAAAATTATAACCGCCGTACAGGTCTACAAACAAGTGTGGGCGGGGCTCGTATGCATGCAAGCATAGGCGAGCTGATATGTACTGCATAACAATTATTTTTAGCTACAAGTTTAAAATTGTTAATAAGAAAAGCCATCAACAACAGGAAACTGAACCAATGGTGGAAACAAGACGGCTCAGTACGTGCATGGTATTGAACTGCACTTCACTGAAAAGAGAAAAGGACACAAAAAAGAAAATTGAAAAGATTTCTATCGAAATGAAAAGGATGTAGGGTTGTGAAATCTACCACTGGTCCACAATGTAAACTAACAAGGAACAAGCATGGAATGGTAACACGATTGACTTGCTACTGAACAGACCATAGATCTCTACATCAGTGGCTGCTGTGGTTGGCTATAGCTAATTTAGCTAGTTGCTGTTGACTGACACCAGACATGCATTAAATTGAATTGGATTCAGCTTGTGACAAAATAATTATTGATCTTAAGTGCAGCCACTGATGTAGGGATCTATGTATAGGTTAGAGACCGAGGCCAAGGGATCTACGCGGTATAGAAACCCGAGGAAGCCATATAGAACACGAGCGCGTAGCGCGAGGGTTCTATGGCGACGCGAGGGTTTCTATACCGCGTAGATCCCGTTGGCCGAGGTCTCTAACCGGCTTAGAGTATAGCAACCGTTGCTATCAAACAAGGAATTTTCGACGCTGCGCAAATGTTTTGTAAAGAACACGGCCTTACTTCAGCGATGGGAAAACACAGTCGAGTTTAGCTAGAGTACGTCGCTAAACGGCTTTCCATGTCTTGTTACACCTTGCTGGTACTCTGTCTCGTCTCCTACCGTCCTTCCGCCATCACTTTAGCGTCTGCTAGTGGCTTTCTGACGCAACAAAAAGTTAGTTTCTGGAACTCACTCACGCTCACACGTGTACAAGCCTCACATCACGTTGTTTTTGCAATTAAAATTTTTATGGCTTGTTATGAATGCACTCTCACTAAGCAAACTGTGGTCTATCTGTTCGCGGAAGGACTCTATCTGTTCGCGGATGGACTCTATCCGTTCGCGGATGGTCTCTACAGCAAATAGATCCTCGGATCTAGTAAATCTGATTGGTCAATAACATTGAGCTATACTCTAAGGTCTGTTAGCAAGTCAATCGTGTTACCATTCCATGCTTGTTCCTTGTTAGATTACATTGTGGACCAGTGGTAGATTTCACAACCCTACATCCTTTTAAGAAATCTTTTCAATTTTCTCCACTCAATGTTCCATGATATACTTTCCTTATTGGTTTTCAAACATTGACAAGAGTTGCTGTTATAAATTATGCTTGAAACGTGCGATTTTTGGTGCAGCTGACTCACTCAGCATTGCGGTATTTTGTGTTTTTAGAAAAAAGCGAAAGATTTAACGGCAAAAACTTTTTGTTTCACTCTCAGGCATCATGATCGCTACTGACTGTGCCATGATCAAAGACTCATGTGGAGATATTCTTGGTTAATAAAATCGTCGATATAGACAAGCTGCGTATCTGCCGATTGTACGAGGTACGTTCCAAATACTTGCAGAACAGCTTCGCTTACCTATCTTCTCGAGATTTCACTGGTTTTAGGCTCTTAGATTTGTCTTTTGGCAAGACAGTGGGTTGTTTTCTGCAACCAATGTAGCCACTCCCACGGTATACCGCCACCTTAAATGACTCAGTACTATAGTTACCTATATATGTACAGAAATGTTGCTAAACTGAATGCAGGAGTGAGCCTGAGCTGATTATGAACACCAGTACCAACAGCAAGCAACTTGCAATGCACACTGACAACCTCATGCAAAATCATTTTGTGCGAACTTGCTGAGTAGCCAAGCTGAAACAAGTCTGTCATGCAAGAAGCCTGTTTTAACTCATGTATCAAGAGTTTTTCAAGCTCCTAAGCTACCTATCGTGCTCCAGAGATATCATTGACTGCATTCTCGCTCCCGTGTACTGTAATGGGCGTAACCAGTTGTTATTGAGCTGACCTAGGCTATGCACTTCAACTATTTCAGCTACTCTCTATGTATCACTCACTGTAGGGTGACTATAGCCAACTATATTAATCTACAAATCAAGGAAGCTCAGACTAAGAAGACTCTCGATCATCTCAAAACTAAAGTTGTCGGTCTCCTGGTAAGAAACGTTCACTTACTACTATTAAAAGCACATAAAGCATGCTATTTGTTAGCTGTCAAGAATAACAATCAAATTTTGTCTTTGTCTCAATGCACATGTGAGGTTGTCTGTGACTCATTATGAAAAACTAAGCAGTGCTGATCAAAAAGCAACATCCCCAGACAGAAACCGGTAATTGTTCGGATTTAGCTTACGAAGGTTAATTACCTTATAGTGGTAGTTGCTGACATCAATGTGGTCATAATATTTCACAACTGGCTGCCTTATAATTTGCTTGTACATACAATTATCAGCTAGGCCTGGAGATACTTAAAAATACCTCACAATGATCAGTTATACTTGTATGTGTGTGTGACTGTCCAATTGCATGTGTTAAAAGACTGTTTATGTTGAATTGCAATTCATCATGTTGCCTAGAGCGTAGAAATGGTACCGCAACATTCTACATGAATATTGAAAGAGCTCCTAGCATGCAAGAAAAAAACGGTCTTACACAATGCAGTGTGTAAGCATTGTATACAGTAAGTCAGTTCCTCTACTTGCAATTGGAATAACGCTCCTTGTGACAATTTAAATGCAGAAGCGCATGGACAGAAAGAGCGCACAGAAGGAGCGCTCGAGTGACGTCAGAATAATGACATATTTCTATTATTGCATCACAGCAGTGAGCGATTGTGAGTTGCACTCTGTTTTGGCGCTTTCAACGGCTTACAGGGTCTTACGTTGTTTGTGTAGTATTACCTAGTCATTAACAATGTGTTTGTAGCATTCTCTGTTGTTATGGGCAAAGATTTCAGCTACCAGCTTGGAATGTGTTGATCACATGCTCAAGAAAATACATCACACACAAATAATGAGGCACAATAACTTCCAAATTTCTAAGCTGACTGCTGTGAATTTGAATTCACAAGCATGTAATGACATTTACAACCGAATTAATTTGTCCATTCGGATTAGCAAGGGTTCAGATTAGCGTGGGTCTACTGGATCTCCATTGACACTCAAGAATGGTTGACAGTTGCATGTTTCTTCTGTTCAAGCGCTCTTTTCTTACACCTAAAACCATTCTTGTCCTTGTTGTATCATCTACCTTGTCCTTGTACCATTGCTATTGTCTCGTGTTAAGATTCTCCTAGCTTCGGATGATCTAACTACTACTTAGTGAGCATAATTAAATTTTTTTCTTCTCTCTTCACAATAAGTAATTTTTATTACACAAAATAATATCAATTGATAAACAATTTTCATAAAATAATAATAAATCCAGTGATAGCGCTAAAGTATATAGGGAAAAAATTAGAAGTGAAAAAAGAAATTAAACTAAAAACTAATAATACAATGCTCATAACAGAACTATACTAACAACAAAAAAATAATTGTAAGAAAATAAGATACATGCTAACAACAAGTCAAGATGATAAATCAGTAAGTGTGTCCCTTATTAATATAAGTGTGGTCTATCTTAATAATCAAAACTAATGTACTGAAACACAAGTCAGTAGGTGACTACTCTATTGTCATAACTGATGTACAGTCGACCTGTCTTGTCGGATACGATGAACCAAGGACCATTGGAACTAGAGCCATCACAGTCACCGATATATCCAAGAAACTTGCCGTTACTACTAAACATACTCACTGTATTATTGTCATACTCAGTCACATAAAGTATGCCATTAGCATCGAAACATAGACCATGTGGACGACTTAACCGACCTTTTCCGGCTCCCTTACTGTGAATCACGGCCAACAGCTTACCCTCGGGAGTGAACTTCTGAACTCTGTTGTTATTATAGTCAGTTACATAGAGCATACCATCAGCATCAATAGCTATATCACGTGGACTGTTGAACTCTCCAGGTTTAGTTCCTTTGCTACCAAAGCGGTGTGAGTAGGTGAGGTCAGCATTGAGGACCTGGACACGATGGTTATCAGTATCGGAAACAAAGACTTGTCCATTACGATGAACAGCTACACCCATTGGATATTTGAAATGTAGTGGTTGAGATCCCTTACTGCCCACTGTAGCTATGAAGGCACCCTCTGCTGTCAACACTTGTAGACGATGATTACTGTATTCAGCAACTACAATACGACCATCTTGAGTCACTGCTATTCCTTCTGGACTGCTGAATTGATGTACTTGTCCTGTGCCATACTGTCCAACTCTTTTTATCATTCTTCCATTACTAGGATCGATGATGGTGATGCAATGTTTATATTCTTCCACCACAATAAGGCAACCTTCCCTTGTGATGGCTAATCCTCGCGGACTCTTCAGATCAGTGAATGTCTGTCCTGCCTTCCTTGGCATGACCTCTACATTGAGAGGTGTGTCAAGAATATCGGTCCCTCCCACCTTCACCCTCAGCTGGTGGAGACCAGCAGTGGGAGGAGAATGGTGAACCTCAAAGCTGCCGGCAGCCACTTGGTGTACGACACACCTGAAAGCTAATGTGGGGTCAGCTACTGGAGAGAGCTGGCAGGAGACCTGCTCAGAGGAGAAAGGAGCTGCACTGCTAAGATTAAAGCTTGTTTTGTCACCAGTTGCCTTAAACTTGCCATACCTAATCACACTACCCAGACTACGACATGCCTCTAGAATGCTAGCGCTCTTTGCAAACCTCACTCTGGTCTCTTCTAGTGGTTGGGGGAAATTGTCCAGTGAGCAGACAGCTGCCATGCGCTCCACCATCTGTCCCTTCATCACAAGGATCTCCTGTTGACTCCCGATCCTCAGCTCTTCCTCTGCAAATTCTTTACAGCTCTTCAGCTGTGCGATGGTAATGACCGCTTCCTTCTTGCGAGCAGATATCTTCTCAATGTAGGCATCAGTGACTTGGTCAAGCTCTCTGATCAGTTGTCTCTCTGACTCTTGCAGGAGCTGTATCAGCTGCTTGACTGTGGCCTCAATCTCCCTTCTCGTAGCTCCTACCCGCTGCAAGAAATCTCCTTCCTGTGCTTCCACAGCTTGTACAGCAGCGGTAATGGCAGCTAGCTTTACTTTGACTTGGTCGAGTCTATCCACAATCTGCTGCTGGTGTCTTGGAAAGGCATCAGTGATTGGCTCGTAGTCATGGCTACGATGAGATTTAGCAGTGGTACAAAGATGGCAGATGAGCTTGTCACATGTGTCACAGTACACCTCTAGTGGCTTGCCATGGCTGCTACACTCCATGGTGGGCTGCTCTTTGAGGGGAACTAGCTTAGAGGCAGTGGTGGCCACATCGTCCACTCCCAGTATCTGGTGGCTGGTGAAGTCTACCCATCCATTGTGCTTGTCGATACAGGTCTGGCAAAAGAATCTAGAACATTGCTTGCAGTATCCAGTGGCCTGTTCTTCGTGGCAATTCTCACAGTTATTCTGCTTGGACCCAGACACCTTCTCTAGGACTTGATAAAGCTCCAGGAGGTTGTTGATGAGGAAGGCAGACTGGAATCCACTCACTCCCTTGTCAGGTTGCTGTGTGGTCTGGCGGCACACAGGGCAATTGATAAAGTGCTTGTCTTCCTTGATTTCCTCTGGGAAGCGACCAAGACAGCCATGACAGAAAGAGTGGAGACAGGGCAGTGTCCTGGGATGAGTATAGTGATCCAGACAGACTGGACAGGTGAGCTGCTGCTCGAGATTAGCAAGAGCCTCACTAGCTGTGGGTGGTTTCTCAGTGGCCATATTGAAACTAACAAGCTGGTCCTCTGTGGCAGTACTGTTGCCTGAACTCGTAAGGGGTGGTTGTGGTTAGAATCACCTCATGACTGATATGATAGCACCATGCAAAGGCTACAGTATACACAACTGTGTATTGATTGTATATTTGAGTTTTACATATGATATGCACTTGTGTATACTTCGCCCACAGGGTGTATAATGTGTATTGGAACATTAATAGCACTTTGTACTTTAAACTATGATATGAATAAGTTTCTTTTATGTAACCAAATTCAAATATTTACCTGGTGCGTGGGCGGGTGTAAAAAAACACGGTGCCACTGCGCATTGGGCAGCAAACTAAGCACCGTTTATCACGCTATTTGTATCTTCTGCGCCGTTTCAGGTAGCTTGGTGGAACAACAATTCTATTTTTCCTCCAGGAAAGTCAAAATCATAGTTTAAACCGGTTATAAACCTCGGTTTTCGGTACATATGTAAATTAGGATTCCTCTGGCTTCGCCCTCGGTATCCAAATTCCCATATACACCTCTACTTCGGTGTATATAACCAACATGTATAACTGGTGTTTAATAAGTGTTTTCTGAGTGTGTTCTATTGTGTATACTACCAGGATGTAGGCGGGGCCTGTATGGTTAATATGTCCTGCCCTTTACAGCGCTTTGAATAGATCTTGCAACGCGATATCAAACTGGAAGTGAATACGTCACACATACGCTGACCATTTGGTCATGGATGGTCACGCGGACACTTCCAAAAACCATGACTTCTATTGCACGAACAAGCGCTATAGCGAATTAAGGTCTTCGCTGGAGGATGGTATGGCAGAAAGAAGCTCTAGGCCATACTTACGAAGAAGTGGCGAAAAACTTAGGTGTAGACAAGGCGACGGTCTGGAGGACAGTTTTTTTTTTCCAGGAAACTGGCAATGTCACTAAAAAGGTTTATCCGAAGGAACTTAAAGGCCTTCAGGATGCTTACTACTCCGCTCAAGTCCTTATCTTCAATCTCGTTTGTCAAAACCCTGGCACTTATTATTTTAAGTGAAATTCAAATAGAGTTGCAACAAACTCTGCTTATTAATGTAAGTATTTCGACAATCTGCAAGTTTTTGAAGAAAAATGGTTTCACCAGGCAAAAGTTCAGAATTACTGCTCTTCAACGAGATGAATGTCTTCGTCAAAAGTATGTGCTAGACATGTCAGTGAGTTCTCCTGAGATGTTGGTGTTTGTTGATGAAACCGGTGCTGATCTGAGAAACACTATAAGAAGGTACGGCTATAGTATCCGTGGAAAGCCTATGACTAGCCAAGTCATGCTTGTACGAGGAGAGAGAGTCTCAGCCACATAGGCGGCTGCAGGGACGGGCAATGCCCAGGTAGTGCAGCTGACTTACCAGTTACCTTTCCAGTCATTTAGCAGCAGGGCTCTAACCACTGTAGCCAGGCTAACTGAGTAACTATCCAGCTATCCAGTTCCATCGCCTGCATGTTGATTCTATAATAAAGCCACACATCCTGGTTAATAAAAACTGTTTTTTATAACTATGCCTACCACGTGTGCAATGAAAACTATGGCTAAACCTGTGCAGCAGGCTTCTTTACTTGATTACATGTCTATCAGAGCCAAAAAAACACTGCCAAGTTGTTCAGGATGAAGCTGAAAACAGTGACTCTGACTGTGACTTAGGTAGGAATTTATTGCTGGCACTTAATTTTACTGTAATTTTACATGTGTACCTATGGAATGTACTTGATGATATTATTGTAGATTTTGCCCTTAAACATAATAATGATAGAATATTGCTTATATAATTAAGATTAATTGCTTGTCACTACTTTACTAATCATCATGACATTAAGTTGCAAAAACAGCCACAATGAGCCACGACAAACATGCAAAACCATCCAGCTTCTGGGGGGCTGCGCCCCCCAGACCCCCTGCTATTATTATTTTGTTATATAATGCCCAGGTTAACATCAAATCCTGCAGCCGCCCATGCTCAGCCATTGTATGTATCTCTATTTTAGGCCTACTGGATGTAATGACTGTAAGAGGGACAACAAATGGTGACGATTTTTACATAAATTATTTGTCCAAGCCTACATGTACATACTGCCTTACTTAATGCCATTTAATGGTGTAAATCCTCACTCGGTGGTAGTCCTAGACAACTGCTCGATTCATCATGTTGCTGAAATTACCCCATCTATTGAAGATGTGGGAGCACTGGTTCATTTTGTACCTCCTATAGCTTACTCGCATGACTTTAATGCGATAGAAGAAACCTTTTCCAAGGTAAAATCAGTATTGAAATCAACCGAGATACAAATGCCAAACGCTATGACTGGTGTTGAAGATTAGCTTCTTGCTAGCTAGTTTCACACAAGTTACTCAAGAAGACTGTGAAGGCTGGGTCTCTCATAGTGGTTTATATACATAACACACTGTTGTCACTGTATTAAATAATTGTTATTGTCTGTGTAGTGATCACATGACTACACAAATATTTAATAATTATGATGAAAAGTATATGAAGTTTCGACATTTACAACTTATCCAGCGATGATAATAATTATGTCTTGTTTCAATTTTCCGTGCTGTTCTTCGTTGAGAATGCCGTTGTCAATGAGTTTTTGCAGGTATCGGAGTTGTTTTCATTCTTAATTCAACAGCTTTACTAGGTGAAACTCCTGCTGCTGTTGAACTGTTCCAATGGCATGCAATGGTAATCTGGGTGTATTACATGTACTTGTATTTCCATCCCTGAGAGACCGAGCTAAAGCAACTGCAGCCCCACTTAACGCATCAGATAAAGATTCCTTGCATGGCCGGCCTTTTTGATATTGCACCAGAAAATGCTGTAATATCTGGTGGAGTGTCATAGTCGTCGTGTATGCCTGAGCATATCATGCGTGACCACAGTCGCAGTTTAGGCATGTCATAATCATTTCCATGCATTTCAAGGAGCTGTTCGAATGTGTCATCTACCTCTTCCTCTTTGTCTTGGCGACTGGTTTCTGCAGTACTTCATGATCGCTTCCTTCTTCATCACGATCTAAAACAGGTTGCCTTCCAGTGCACCACAACATTATTGGTCCACCGTTTTTATATTTCAAACACATTGAATTGACATCATCAGTCGATTACCATTAAGGGTGCAGTGTCACGCCCACGCATGTACTTTTGGCTGGTTGCTAGGGGGCTGTATCTCAGAAACTACTGCTGATATTCCAAGAAACCAAAGACCTATGCTACAAGACTGGCGAAGGCTGTACACATTGCAAACTATGAGCGCTGAAAGTGCCAGACGGAAACGTGACAGGCGCGGCTAGATACAACGCTTAGGCTAATAAAACTTTCGTTCACTCAGGCAGTAGAACTTCAGATTTGGGATATACACGTACTTCAACAAGGCGAAGGCATTAACGTAGAGCTTTTTCGTGTATTGTGCTTGAAAGTGCGATTATGAGCTGCTTACCTCGTAGTTTTCCTACTCAGATTGTGTTTATTAAAAAAAACTCTACGTTAAGGTCTTTATCTGGTCGCTAATAGTCATATATCCAAGTTTGGGTCTATTCTGAAGGCCACAGACAGAGTTTTATTGAGGAATGTATTGTTCGCGATCTTGCCTGGCTACTGTCACTTATTAGTATTGTTAATGTGCTTGTATAAACAGTGAATATCATTTGTGGTGTGTAATAATGTCCAACTTGTACATTCCTGAATAAGTTAATGGTTGTTAGGGTCTGCACCCTTAAAAGCTTTGTGGTGCCTTCAAAAAACCGACATCAAAATTAGCCATCATAGGAACGTGTTCCTTTAACTCCTCCATGAACCTAACCCCTATAGCACTCACAGAATCAAATTTTGTCGAAACATTGTGAAGCTGGCGTACAACGACATCATTCTTTTTCATTGGATTAATTATCTTTACCTTATACGAGTATACAGGCTGTGCCGGCAGTCGTTGGCTGTGAGTTCCAACGAGTGAGACAGGATTGATGGCGGTGCCTGCCTGAGCGGTAGACCTAGATCCTTGCAAGTGTAACGCCTGTCTTCCTCCAAGAGATAACTGCACTCCACCGCCAGCATCTGGGTTTCACCCCGCATTTCAGCGGATTGCACGACGTAGTTGTTGTAGTAGAGCTGTATTCTGACTAGCGTCCATGGCACAGTGACACATTTCGTGTGATTCTTGTGAAGCGCATATGACCAGCCTTGTCTGATTGGTCAGCGTATTGTGACATATTGATTTCCGGTTTTACATCGCGTTGCAAGATCTATTCAAAACGCTGTATAAATCAGTTCGAATTTGATTCATTTTGATCCATTATTGGTTTTAAATATATATACAGTAGCACTAAGGTGTAGGAAGAAAAATAACTAAGAAAATAAGATAAAAGTGAATATTTAACTAAAGCAGATGAATAAAATAATTAATATAATAATTAAAGCAACGAAAATCTTTAGGAGCGCATAATTATGAGAGAGCGTGGTAAGAGAGTAGGAGCGGGACACTCCCACGCACTTAATTAAAAATTGCACTTCCACACATGATGGCCGTGTTTCTAAAGATAGCATTGTGATGGCCGACGGTACGCGTACGTACAGTTTCGTTTTAGATGGAACTTGGCAGCTAGAGGCTAGTTGAGGTAAGCAACAGCTCGTAGAAGCTTTCTACATCCACGATGACGCTCAGACGATCTCCACGTGCTCGTATATCAGCTGTAGAGAAACACCATTACTAACGATTCCAATTATTAAGTTCAGTTATTAAAAAATTTCCCGGCAAATCTGACTTAGTGAGATGGCACTTCGCTTTCGCTGCCGCAAAAAGGAACGCTCCCCAGCTTGGTATACATTGTTTGATAGCTATTTTACTCCTCTTTCTTACGGAGGGACTTTCGCGTCAATAAGATGTGTTGTAACTTAGCAAATTAGTGAAAAGATTGAACTTTGCGTAAAAAATACTTCTTCAGTAGTTTCGCCCTTAACTGCTACTGTAACAGAGCTGCAAAGTGTGTGCAAAAGACGAAGTAGGTGGATGTGACATACTTTATGATATTGGTTCATGCCTGCGAACTACACAGCAGTAGCGAAATTGGAAGATATCACTTGGGCGGCGTGAAAGTGACTAATTTTCTCGCGTCAACCAGGTTCAACGAAGGCCGTTTGTCAAGTAAACTGGTCTCTATCAGGGTCTCAGAGGTCAGTGTATAATTTTCACCGTTGAGAAAATCGACAAAAGCGAAAAAAGTATTTAAATCCTTCCAGTAGTTCCAATGATAATGGATAATAGAAAAGCATACTGATGCCGTTTTTTATATTAAAACGAGTCGGAAATTTTTTAACCAATTCAACTTAGTTGCGAGGCTGTAACTTTGCTCTCCCTAGGCCAATTCATGCAATTCAAGCACCATTCTGATCGCAGAAGACAGGGCCGTTTAAAGGAGCTCTGGAAAAAGCTTACTTCAGGTTTTTAAATTTTCGTCTGGAATCGTTACCATTACGGCCCACCATCACGGATTCGACTCGTTTCTTGCTTAACCCTTTAACTCTTTAGGGACTGAATTATTTCGACAAAAATTCGACTTGCTCTAAACTGACAGTTTGTCTTGCATTTTCTACAACATGCAGTACGTTAGCTATTCCAAACTAGCACTGTTGTTTCCTGGTATGTCAAAGTTTACAACCATGTACTAAACTCTGAGTTGGCCACTCCCACTTCGGAACTGAAGCCACTTAAGTGCTGCGACCTCGTCATTTTCCAGCCAATTTTGGTCTTCGTTTAGCCCTTGTGACTGATACAAAAACCTGGTGGTGTCCAGGTGAGCAAACAGCATAGTGTAGACCATATTCCATGCCCAAGTATGCATTTTCGGGCATCCTGAAGCCTTAAAAATGCCAAAAGTGGCGAGGGGCTTTGCCCCTTCGAACCCCGGGTTAACGGGGGACACCCCCCTTTAAAATTCCCCCCGTGCAGTACGTTTTAGTGGGGAGGGCGCGCCGAAAAACAGGTGGTTTTTTCAGGTAAAGTCATCTTTTGCAAATGAACTTGATTTGACCTTTCTAGAGCATTTTTTGCACTTTTTATGACGTCTAGAGTAGGTGGAGTCAATTATGGCGGCTAAAGCCGCTATAGGCCTTAAAGGGTTAAGGCCTATAGCGGATTTAGCCGTCATAATTGACTCCACCTACTGTAGACGTCATAAATAGTGGGAAAAGTGCTCTAGAAAGGTCAAATAAAGTTTAATTGCAAAAGCTAACTTTACCTGAAAAAAATCACCTGTTTTTCGCCGCGCCCTCCCCACTAAAATATATAGAACGGGGGGATTTTTAAAGGGGGGTGTCTCCCCTTTAACCCGGGGTTCAAAGGGGCGGAGCCCCTCGCCGCTTTCGGCATTTTTGGTGCTTCAGGATGCCCGGAAATGCATACTTGGGCATAGAATATGGTCTAAACTATGCTGTTTGCTCACCTGGACACCACCAGGTTTTTGTATCAGTCACCAGGGCTAAACGAAGACCAAAATTGGCTGAAAAATGACGAGGTCGCAGCACTTAAGCGGCTTCAGTTCCGAATTGGGAGTGGCCAACTCAGAGTTTAGTACATGGTCGTAAACTTTGACATGCCAGGAAAAAACAGTGCTAGTTTGGAACAGCTAGCGTACTGCATGTTGTAGAAATCGCAAGACAAACTGTCAGTTTAGAGCAAGCCGAATTTTCGTCAAAATAATTCAGTCACTAAAGAGTTAAACAGTATCTACTCAAGCCAGCAGACAAGCATGATCGTCCTGGGATTGTGGAAAGCTGCTTCTTACCTTCTAGAAGGCCAGTTCCATCCAATACGAAACTGTACGTACGCGCACCGTCAGCCATCACAAGTCTATCTTTAGAAACACGGCCATCATGTGTGGAAGTGCAATTTTTAATCAAGTGAGTGGGAGTGTCCCGCTCCTACTCTCTTACCACGCTCTCTCTTAATTATGCGCTCCTGGTAACACTAAGGTGCAGAAAAAATAATAAACAAACTATACTATCCTGCCAAACAAACAAAAAAGAAAAAGTAATAATTATTAGCTGTACTAAAATGCGTGGGTGGATCAAAGGCGCCGACTTGTGTCTTAATCCCATACTACACATCGCCTCGGGAAGTAAGAAGGTGCCATCTAAGTACCGTTGTGAGGCAAGTTAATAATAAAATTCAAGAGATATGCAAAGTCTCGTTGTTCCTCAATAAATGATCGCCTCTAGCCAGGAAAAACCAATTAACTGCTTGTTGACGCACAAGATGCAATCGACGAGGGATGCCTTACAGCAATCCGACGCTCGGCTCACTCGTGAGCACACATTGCCTTGAGCGAACGTTGACAAACGGTTCGGAATACAAAATACCTTGGGAATGCTGGCTGGCTCCCTTCTAGACATGCAACGCATAATAGTACCTTACGTACCTTTCCTTAGTACCTTACCAATCAGAGTGTGCTTTTAGCTTCCTGAGTAGTAAAGATGTTAAAGCTTTGACTCATCATTAAAGATAAAGCTCACCTGTTGTAACACAGAAGCAATGGACTACCGTAGGTGATGACACAATCACCGTGAACACATTCATACTAAACCGTCTGCAGGTAAAACTAGACGAGCTGGATGTATACATGTAATGCTTACCATGAGTAGTCAGCTGGCTACAATCTCTGTATGTGCGTTTGAAGTGAACAGAGCACAGCATACGTACGTTATTCTCACTGCAGCAGTTACATTGACTTACCTATCACTCATGCATGTTCTCATTCTATCACTTGCTTACTCTCTCCTTTCCTCTCTCTCCAGTACAGTCTCACTGATCCCAGTGTTCGTATGGGTATGACTCTACCAATGTATCTCATCACTCCTGTACAACGAACACCTCGCTACATACTTCTACTCAAAAGTAGGTGTGATTATTAGTCATGTGACATGCTTACTGATCATGTGACCTTATAGGACATCATCAAGCGTACTCCAGACACTCATCCTGATTATAACTACAACAATCACTAGAGAAAATGGTCAGTGATGCATAGTGCCTAGATTACCAATAAGCATACACAATACATTCATGAAGTGTTTGTATAATATTCTTGCATGCTTGTGTATAGACCCAGTGCAAGAATGATTTGTGAGGTGGTTTAGTACAGTCTATAGTCACATGAGTTCTGTATAACATAAAGTGCTGCTCAGCAAAGTGACTAACATGGATGGTGTAATGTAGAGTGAGGCTCAGCTTTGGTTTATGGCTGACTACAGACCAAATAATATATGTGTAGATTTTATCAATAATTCTCATCAAAATTAATAGTACAGTGTTCCTCCTATACTTCAACTATTTCCTCTACTCCATCACTCACTGTAGGGTGACTATAGTAATCTACAACTTTTGTACGTGCATGCTATGTGCGTTTATTAGGCAAGCTTTAAGCTGTTAAAATAGCAAAACGCAGTGAGTTACTTGCTTTCTTACGTTTTTCATGCACATCAAGTCAATTGTAGCCAAGTACCTGAGCCTATAGACGCTGCACTGCCCATGCCAAGAAGCGAACACAACACCCAGTAACTACCAAAGCTAGTACCTGTGCTATTAATCTGAACATAAGACAGTAGACTGAATGTATACAAAAGAAACTCATGCCATCAACTTGGCACAACTTCTAGTGTAAAATGTGTGTTCTAGCCGAATAGTACGAGTTCCCGCGGAACTCGTATTTTCCTCCTGATTTATTTTCCTCTAACTGACCAATCAGATCTAGAATTACATTGAGCTGTAGTATAATTTTAAAATAATCAACAGATTTCACAGAACCCTCGGCTTGTTGCACATTGTAGACTTAGCTTTTTAGTCCTTAGTTATGGTTTGCAGAAGGAGCTTTGCAGCTAAAGCCAACCTGCTTGCTATTGAAACTGCACTGCTAACCAGAAGACAGCAAAGTGCTGACCACAAGGACAAGTTGTGTCAAGTGGACGTGACCGTGAACACTGAGTAGGTACAGCCATTGCTCTGGCTTTTACATGCTTTTTCTTGAGATGTCTATGCACCCCCAGAGCTGTCCTGCAGTTTAGATGGAATCTACATGTACCTAGGTAGTCAACTATGGGCACTTTTGTTGTGAGAGAGGTCAAAGACGGCCGTCAAGGTGAGCCAGACATAACTCGAGAACGAAAGCAGTTTAGCAAAATCCACGAGTCACATTGCAAGCCATTGTCGAGCTTGTCATGCTCATAACCTTACTAGCGCGTAGAACTGATCGCTGATCTCTGCAGCTCGATGGACAAAATGAACGAATGAATGAATGAACAGATTTCACAAAACCCTCGGCGTGTTCTAAATTGTAAAGTTAGCTCCTTAGTTATGGTTTGCAAAAGGAGCGTTGCAGCTAAAGCCAGCCTGCTTGCTATTGAAACTGCACTGCTAACCAGAAGACAGCAAAAGTGCTGATAATAAGGACAAGGTGTGTCGAGTGGGCGTGACCATTGAAACCAGCTAGCCATTGCTGTAGTGTACGGCTCGGCTCTTTCTTGAAATGTCTACGCACCCATAGAGCTGTTATGCAGTTTGGATGGAATCTAAAAGTACATAGGTAGTCAACTATGGGCGCTTTTGTAGTCAGAGAGGTCCAAGATAGCTGTCAAGGTGTCAAGGTGAGTCAGCCATAACTCGAGAATGAAAGCACTTTAGCAAAATCCACGAGTCTAATTGCAAGCCCTTGCGGTGCTTATCATGTCATAACTTTACCAGCGCGTAAAAGTGATCGCTGATCTCTGCAGCTCGATAGACAGCGAATGACAAACCTAGTACCGTAACCCTCGCGCATGCGCCGAGGGTTAATGACAGTGATAGCACTAATGTGTAGGGAAAAGATATACAAAAGATGTTAGAAAGTGTAAAAAAATAAGTATAAAAATGTACAAAATACTATGTTCATAACATAGAACTATAAGGAAAAGAAAAAATAATAATTTTTATAAATATTATTATAAAATAAAGAAAATAAGATGCATGCTGACAACAACAAGTCAAGAAAATAAGTCAAATGACAAATCAGGAAGTGTGTCCCTTATTAATATAAGTGTGTCCTTTCTTAAATAATGTACTAAAACACAAGTCAGTAGGTGACCACTCCATTTTCATCACTGATGTACAGTCGACCTGTCTTGTCGGATACGATGAATACAGGCGGATTCTTGAAACTAGAGCCATCACTGTCACCGATATATCCAAGAAACTTGCCATTACTACTAAACATACTCACTGTTTTATTACGATACTCAGTCACATAAAGTATACCATTAGCATCAAAACATAGACCATATGGACGATTTAACCGACCTTTTCCGGCTCCCTTACTGTCAATCACGGCCAACAGCTTACCCTCGGGAGTGAACTTCTGAACTCTGTTGTTACCATACTCAGTTACATAGACCATACCATCAGCATCAATAGCTATATCATGTGGACCGTTGAACTCTCCAGGTTGAGTTCCATAGCTACCAAAGCAGTGTGAGTAGGTGAGGTCAGCATTGAGGACCTGGACACGATTGTTATCAGTATTGGAAACAAAGACTTGTCCATTATGATGAACAGCTATACCTCTTGGACAGTTGAATTGTAGTGGTTGAGATCCCTTACTACCCACTGTAGCTATGAAGGCACCCTCTGCTGTCAACACTTGTAGACGATGATTCCACCATTCAATAACTACAATGCGACCATCTTGAGTCACTGCTACTCCTTTTGGCCTCTTAAACTGTAATTGTCCTGTGCCGTGTTGTCCAATTCTTATAATTTTTCTTCCATTACTAGGATCGATGATGGTGATGCAATGTTTGCTTTCTTCCACCACAATAAGGTAACCTACCCTTGTGATGGCTAATCCTCGCGGACTTTCCAGATTAGTGAATGTCTGTCCTGCCGGCCTGGGCGTGACCAGTACATTGAGAGGTGTGTCAAGGATATCGGTCCCTCCCACCTGCACCCTCAGCTGGTGGAGACCAGCAGTGGGAGAAGAATAGCGAACCTCAAAACTGCCAGGAGCCACTTGGTGTACGACACACCTGAAAACTAATGTGGGGTCAGCTACTGGAGAGAGCTGGCAGGAGACCTGCTCAGAGGAGAGAGGAGCTGCACTGCTAAGATTAAAGCTTGCTTTGTCACTATTTACCTTAAACTGGCCATACCTAACCACACTACCCAGACTACGACATGCCTCTAGAACACTAGCGCTCTTTGCAAGCCTCACTCTGGTCTCTTCCAGTGGTTGGGGGTTGTCCAGTGAGCAGACAGCTGCCATGCGCTCCACCATCTGTCTCTTCATCACAAGGATCTCCTGCTGGCTCCCTATCCTCAGCTCCTCCTCTGCAAATTCTTTACAGCTCTTCAGCTGTACGATGGTAATGTCAGCTTCCTTCTTGCGAGCAGATATCTTCTCAATGTAGGCATCAGTGACTTGGTCTAGCTCTCTCATCAGTTGTCTCTCTGACTCTTGCAGTAGCTGCATGAGCTGCTGGACTGTGGCCTCAATCTCCCTTCTCGCAGCTCCTACCTGCTCCAAGAAATCTACTTCCTGTGCTTCCACAGCTTGTACAGCAGTGGTAATGGCAGCTAGCTTCACTTTGACTTTCTCAAGATTGTCAGCAATATTTTTCTGGTGTCTTGGAAAGGCATCATTGATTGGCTCGTAGTCATGGTTGCGATGAGATTTAGCAGTGGTACAAAGATGGCACACAAGTTTATCACAAGTATTGCAGTACACCTTCAATGGCTCACCATGGCTGCTACACTCCATGGTGGGCTGCTCCTTGAGGGGAACTAGCTTAGAGGCAGTGGTGGCCACATCCTCCACTCCCAGTATCTGGTGACTAGCCAATATTTCCCACTTGTTGTGCATGTCGATACAGGTATGGCAGAGGAATTTAGAGCATTGTTTGCAGTATCCAGTGGCCTGTTTTTTGTGGCAATTCTCACAGTTATTCTGCTTGGACCCAGACACCTTCTCTAGCACTTGATAGAGCTCCAGGAGGTTGTTGATGAGGAAGGCAGACTGGAATCCACTCACTCCCTTGTTTATAGGTTGCTGTGTGATCTTTCGGCACACAGGGCAAGTGATAAAGTGTTTGTCCTCCTTGATTTCCACAGGGAAGCGACCAAGACAGCTATGACAGAAAGAGTGGAGACAGGGCAGTGTCCTGGGGTGAGTATAGCGATCCAGACAGACTGGACAGATGAGCTGCTGCTCGAGATTAGCAAGAGCCTCACTAGCTGTGAGTGGTTTCTCAGTGGCCATTGAAACTAATAACAGCAACAAGCTGGTTTCTTTGTGGCAGTACTGTTGTCTGAACTAGTAAGGGCTGGTTGTGGTTAGAATCACCTCATGACTGGTATGATAGCTTATCATGAATTTCACTACATTGCCAGTATAATTTACACCCCTACAGTATAGTGATTTTTTATCAGACTATACCTTGCTTTTAAAGACTGCATTGAACTAGAGACCACCAATCAAGATGTGTAATTTGAAGTACTGTATAATTTTTGTTGTGTGTCATAGTAAACTCTGTTCTCTGCTGTTCTTGTTAGCTGCCACCTCTACCACTCTTGGAGTGAAGCTGAGGAACAGAGGATGGTTCAGATCCTCTGTGACATCGTCTATATCAGTGTCACCTGTCAACTCAGAACGTGAGAACACTGTACACATACTCACTCCCTCCCTCTCTCTCTCTCTCTCCCTCTCCAGGCCATTCCTGAAAATTCCTCTACGTTTGAAGACATGGTAGCGAAAAGTGAAAACAAGAGGTTCAAAATTACACGATGCTTCGGTAACACCTCGATAAAGCCTTAACTCTAGATTTGTTCTCTCGTCCTTCACTTTTAGTTGTTGAAAACATGGACCACTCATTATTTGACAAGCATGTGTGAAGATGCTCCCACATTTTTCTTTGATGGAATAAGAAAGCACTCCGATGTTTACCTGCAGCAAGTGTTGCTGCAAAAGATATAGCAAACAGGCTACAATCCGAAGACCCTCTTGTTGTTGACATTGTCTGAACCTTCAGTAATAAAATTATGCATGATGATTGATCACAATAGTTATGACGTACCTGACGGTGATGGCATTCTTCTCAGTGCATATTATTGCTGCTATCTGCCTCTCTAATGCTCCATGGCCAGTCACATGTGGGGCATACTGTCGAACACATCTACTTCACCATTTGTACAACCAATGGTAGATACTGTGACCCAGTGTGACTAGACAGTATCATTGTATCGTCATCAGGTACGGATACAGGCACGTCCGCGATCGACGTCTTCTCCCATGCTGTCCGTCGTTCTGAGCTCTTTCTCTGGTGAGGGTCATTTTATAGTACATGTACATGATCTATTGGCCTTGATCATGCAGTATCAGCAGCTGCAAACTAAGCGCCATAAGGCCTGATAAGGGCACAAAGAAGACGCTTTGAATGTGCGAAATATTTGGACCCCCGGAACGAATATTTCGGGGGTCCTTAAATAACGTGACAGAACGCGTCTACAGCTCTTTTCCATGAAGCACAGAACTTTTCACGTCAGGCTGTTTGCTTTCCGAAATTTAGAGGTTTAATTCTACGCATTTCAGCAGCAACGTGCCGAAAAATAAAGGGTGCCGAATCTTTAGAAGAAATACGGTAATTCTCCATGACCGCCATCATGCGACATCCCCACACTGTAGCTCCACCTTAATTCTTGTAAAAATGACAGTTAATCGAGTGGGAGATGGACTAGCAGCTCTAGACTACTTAATGGTGTGAGAGTGACAACTCAAGCAAAAATCATTCTAGTTGTGTATCATCACTACAAAAGTGTGTCAACACAATCGTGCACACTCGATCTTGTCTAGCTAATTTTTTGTTATCATTGTAAATTTACAGCAACCTTGGGCTGTCTCCAATCACTGGACTGGACCACTGGACTGGACTGGACTACTGGACTCATGAATAATGTAATTTTTAAACATAATCGTGCATGCTGCGCGTTCCTATGGTCAGTGTTTCTGGAAAACTAAAGCAGCAGACAGAGCGATATTAGCAGTATCGCAGGTGAGTGTTCTCGTATCATGAAAAATAACGGGCTGGCTTGCCCCAGTTGCAAGAGAGACGCGGTCCATGGTGGACGTGTTTATGCATAAAACTCGGCGGCAAAGACTTCTGTGACTAGCTCAAGATTCCAGAAATGCAAGTTTCAGCAATTCTACAATCTAGTAACAGAACGATTTTTTCGCTAGTGCGCCTATAAAGCACTGTTGCCGGTCGAGCAGCATGGATTTTCCCGTTTTTCTCAGCATTGTGGCGTTTTTTCGTTCAGTTACTAGATCGTAGCTTTGCTGAAACTTGCATTTCTGGAATCTTGAGCTCACAGAAGTCTTTGCTGCCGAGTTTTATGCATAAACACGTCGATCATGGACCGCGTCTCTCCGTTTTCTTGCGACTGGGGCAAGCCAGCCCGTTAACTAATTTCATGATACGAGAACACTCACCTGCTATACTGCTAATATCGCTCTGTCTGCTGCTTTAGTTTTCCAGAAACACTGACCATAGGAACGCGCAGCATGCAAGATTATGTTTAAAAGTTACTTTATTCATGAGTCCAGTAGTCCAGTCCAGCGATTGGAGACACCCATCAACCTTGCTCTATAGCATGGTCAAATTTAAAAATGCGCTCTCTAAACAGGAATCAGTCTCAACGGTGCACCGCGTCAGGGACTGATTCAGTAAAGATACGATGGTTCCGAATCAGCACTGATCGATTATCTTAGCCTCACTGACTGGACTTATTAGAGTAAGCCACCAATATTCGGCCATCATCTATTATCGGCCACTCGTTCGTACACTTGCAAATACGCTACATATATCAAACTTGACCTACGTATAGACACACACTTCCTCTGCCTGCATTGCAAATATGCAGCTCGTAACTGCTTCTTTGTCTACTGTGGAGGCGAAGAAAGTGGGTAGCCGAAAACATCGATGTTCGGCAAAAGCAATCTATTATCGGCCACCAGTCCTAGTGACTGATAGACGAATAGGGCGGGATTGCAAGTCAGTACTGCAAACATCTTTATCCATCAGCATTACAACGAGCTACAATTGAAAAGCTCTCGTCTTGCAGTCCGGGTAATTTTCTTTTCCAAAGACCCCGCGGGGTCGAGCAATCTATGTTCGGCAACTCATATTGTTTCAGTGCAATTTATGCTCAAAGAAAACACGATTGCGATACAGAAACACGTCGGCTGAGTAGAGCCATCTCATGTCGATCACAATCACCAAAATTCAGTAACCCTGCGTGTCGTAGACTCTGAGTCTACAAACTCTTGTATTTATTTTTACAGGCTATTGTGCACTCTGATTTATAAACTGAGTCTCTCATGTATTTTGGCAGTATGTAATTTAACAATAAGAGATTGTTTTGAGACTCAACACTGGCGACGAGACTGGTGAACACTTTGGAATGGCGGCGTTGTTCGGGCGAATCAGCGAGTTTGACCCAGAAAGAGAGGAATGGTCTCAGTACGCTCAAAGGCTGACCCATTTCTTTGCCGCGAATGGTGTCGAGGTCGAAACAAAGAAGAAAGAGATACTCCTCGCTATGGTTGGTCCTGCTACCTTCAAGCTGCTAACAAACCTCGTGGTACCGGATACACCTGGAAAGAAGACGTACGAAGAGCTTATCGCCGTTTTGAAGAAGCACCACAATCCTGAGCCGTCTGAAGTTATCCAGCGACTGCAGTTCTACGCCAGGGACCGCAAGCCTGGGGAGTCCGTCTCCATGTACGTTGCTGAGCTAAGCCGGTCGCTAGCTGTGTACTGTAATTTTGGAACGACGCTCGAGAAAATGTTGAGAGACCGCTTGGTAGGAGGAATTAACGACAGTCGTGTACGGAAACGTTTGCTTCAGGAGAAAGACCTGGACTTCAAGAGAGCACTAGAGATTGCGCAAGCACTAGAAGTTGCGGAGAGAGACGAACGGAAGTTGGAACCTGAACCAGCAGTACAGAAGCTGGACAGCAAGCCACGCAACTGGCGTCCAGTAAATCCGCGCAAAGATGACACCGGCACGCCAACCTACCAGAAGTGCTACAGATGTGGAAAAACGAATCACAAAGCTAGTAACTGTCGTTTCAAGTCAGCAAAATGTCACAATTGCGGAAAAACCGGTCATCTGAAAACTGTCTGTCAGCAACCAGTGAAGAAGGACAGAAGAGATTCAGTAAAGAAATTGAAGGATGAAAGAGATAGTCAGTCACCAGAGGAGTACACACTTTTTTCTCTTGGAGAGGAGAGCAGTAGAAACCATTTATCGTAGAGTTGAAGATAGATGATGTATCACTCAGCATGGAGTTGGACACAGGTGCCTCGCTCTCTATCATGTCAAAGAACACATTTCGTAAACATTGGCCAAGTCGACCGTTAGAGTCTACCACAAGGAAGCTGACGACCTACACTGGAGAGACTATTGATGTGCTTGGAACTGCGCAAGTTCGAGTCACACATGGAGAGAACTCTGCAGAACTGGACCTGATGATAGTGGACATGGATGGACCTAGCCTTCTCGGAAGGAACTGGTTAAACAAACTGACTCTGGACTGGAGCACGCTACACTATCTTCATGATGGACCACTGGGAGAGTTGCTGAAGAAGCATTCCAGACTGTTCAGAGAGGAGCTGGGGACCTTGCATGGTTTCCAGGCTAAAATTCATGTTAACCCACATTCTGTTCCCATGTTCTGTAGTGCTCGCTCAGTTCCCTACTCTATGAGACCACTGGTAGAAGAGGAGCTAGAGAAGCTCGTGTCTCAAGGAGTGATCGAACCAGTGACTTATTTGGACTGGGCAGCACCTATCGTGCCAGTACTCAAGGCTGATAAGAAGTCAGTGAGAATCTGCGGAGACTTCTCAACTACAGTCAACAAAGCATCTCGTCTCGACAACTACCCCATTCCAAAGGTGGAGGACCTATTTGCTAAGTTGCAAGGAGGAGTTGTCTTCACCAAGTTAGACATGAGTCAAGCATACCAGCAGTTGTCTTTGGATGAAGAATCGAAGCAATATGTCGTGGTGAACACTCACAAGGGTCTGTACAGATTTAACCGTTTGCCTTTTGGAGTATCGTCGGCTCCAGGAATCTTCCAACGAGCAATGGAGTCACTACTACAAGACAAAGAAATTAAAAAGACTTCTATCGAAGTCGAAAGGATGTAGTGATGAAGAAATCTACCACTGGTTCACAATGTAAACCAACAAGGAACAAGCATAGAATGGTAACACGATTGACTTGCTAACAGACCATAGATCCCTACATCAGTGGCTGCTGTGGCCAGACTATAGCTAGTTAAGCTATTTACTGTTGACTGACACTTTGATAGAATTCAGCTTGTGACAAAATATTGATCTTATGTACAGCCACTGATGTAGGGATCTATGGTCTGTTAGCAAGTCAATCGTGTTACCATTCTATGCTTGTTCCTTGTTGGTTTACATTGTGAACCAGTGGTAGATTTCTTCATCACTACATCCTTTCGATTTCGATAGAAATCTTTTTAATTTCTTGTTTGTGTCCCTTTTTCTTTTTAGTGAAGTGCAGTTCAATATCATGCATGTACGGAGAAGTCTTTGTTTCCACCATTAGTTTAGTATTGCTGTTGTTGATGGCTTTTCTTAAAATTGTAGCTAAAATTGTTAAGCTGTACGTATCAGGTCTGCCTATTCGCCTACGCATGCATGCAGTGCATACGAGCCCCGCCCACACTTGTTTGTAGACGGTTATAATTATTTGGCAAGTGCAGAATGGCGATCCTACACGAGCTTACCGTTCTTCGAAGACTCCAGACAATGCCGGGTGTGTGTTCTCCGTGATAGTGATCCACACGGCGCAGCGATACTTTAGCTGCTTGGTCACGTGCGCTACCCATTGCTTGGTCACGTGCGTATTGCGCAATCACAATAATGGCGTCTAACACTAAGCTGACAATGGATCACGATCGAGAAATCGCGGAACTTAGATCGCCGTTACGCTAAAAACAAAGCTCAAAAGGCACATGCCAGGAGAATTTCACGAATGTTCGTGGATGTTTTGGTCTCGGCACTGCTCGCGTAAAGGCGCTAGGCGAGTGGAAGAAAGAAAGAAGAAAGAAGAAAACGAAGATGACGAAACTCGATTTTCACCGTTTCCAGGTTCGTCACTTTAGTAACAATTTCGAGCAATCTCCTTGCTACTGTAAGATGGGGCAACGCCAGAGAGCAGATCTAAGTGTCTAAAGACGTATAAAATTCAACACCAGGCGAAATATCAGCGTTTGAACGCTAATACATTGTATGTAGCCGCCATCTTGTTTTCTCGTTCATCCCTACATAGGGAGACACTACCGTGTCTCCCTAATACCTTCAGTAGTGGTCTATATCGACGATATCCTGATAACTGGAGCTACCGAGGCAGAACACCTACAGACGTTGAGTAAAGTGCTGGAACGTCTGGAGTCTGCGGGTCTGACTCTCAAGAAAGAAAAGTGTGTCTTCGCCTCAACATCAGTAACCTATCTTGGACACACAATTGATCGAGATGGTATTCATCCTACACCAGACAAAGTCCAAGCTGTACAGCAAGCTCCTACTCCAAAGAATGTCACCGAGCTGAAAGCGTTCCTAGGCCTGTTGAACTACTATGGCAAATTTATGCCAAACCTAGCTACCACCTTGAAACCCTTGTACAACCTACTTCAAGAATCAACCAAGTGGAGGTGGAATGACAAAGAAAAGAAGGCTTTCGAAGCATCAAAGAAGCTACTATTGTCATCTCAAGTTTTGACACACTATAACCCTGAGCTACAACTTGTCCTAGCGTGTGATGCTTCTCAGTACGGTCTTGGTGCTGTGTTGTCGCAACGGTATCCAAATGGAGAAGAGAGACCAGTTGGATATGCCTCAAGGACACTGTCCAAGGCTGAGCAGAATTATTCTCAGATTGAAAAAGAGGGACTGGCAAGTGTTTTCGGCGTCAAAAGATTTCACTGCTATATTTTTGGAAGATCATTTATCCTCAGTTCGGATCACAAGCCACTCGCCTCTCTGTTCGCAAAAGACAAGACAGTTCCAGCTCAAGCATCTGCCAGAATCCAACGATGGGCGTTAACATTGGGAATGTATGAGTATGAGTTGATCCACAAGTCAGGAGCTACTCATGGAAATGCCGATGCTTTGAGTCGCTTACCTCTTCCTGGGAGTGCATCAGAAGAAACCCCACAACCAGCTGAGATGGTATTACTATTCGAGGAACTTCAGAAGGGACCAGTGACTGCTAAGCAAATCAAGTTATGGACAAGACGAGATCCAGTACTCTCAAGAGTTCAGCAGTTTGTTCTCAAAGGATGGCCCACTGGTGCTATCGAGAAAGATCTCAAACCCTACTGGCACAAACGCCTCGAGTTATCATCACATGATGGATGCCTTCTGTGGGGAAATAGAGTTGTCGTTCCAGCAGCAGGTCAAGCGAGTGTATTGGAGGAGTTACACATTGCTCATCCTGGATCATCACAGATGAAACAGATTGCTCGAACTATGGTGTGGTGGAGTGGAATCGATAAGGACATTGAACGAACTGTGCAGTCATGTACAACATGTCAGAGTCAACAGAATCTACCGCCAGCAGCTCCTGTACAACCTTGGAGATGGCCGACCAGACCATGGGCTAGACTACATGCCGATTTTGCTGGACCGATACAAGGACACATGCTCCTACTTTTGGTTGACGCGCATTCCAAATGGATCGAAGTATTTCCTATGTCAACTTTCACTTCCACTGCTACTATTCAGAGTTGCCGCAAACTATTCGCAACTTTTGGAGTTCCTGAAGTGCTGGTCACTGACAATGGCCCAAGTTTTGTGAGTGCTGAGTTTGAACAGTTCCTAAAGAAGAACTCTATTCGTCACAAGACCTCACCTCCCTATCATCCTGCCACCAATGGTCTTGCTGAACGAGTCGTCCAGACAGTAAAAAAAGGTCTCAAGAAGATGAAGTCTGGTACTCTACAGGACAAATTGTCACGTTTCCTGTTTCGCTATCGCAATACACCACAAAGCACCACTGAAGAAACTCCTTCACAGCTTCTCTTAGGGAGAAAGATGAGATCTCCACTAGATGTGATACATCCAGATCTTCAGCGCAAGGTCGAGGAGAAGCAAGACAAGCATTTGATGCAGTCAAATGACATTCAAGGAGTGGAGACTGGAGATGCAGTCTATGCTCGAAATTTCAGTCGGGACAAAGGTACCAATCCATGCAGGAGAAGTGATCGAACTGTTAGGAACAAGATCTATTCTGATCAAGCTCTCAGATGGGAGAACAGTTCGCCGTCACATGGATCATGTGCGTAAGCGCTTGGCATCACCACAGTTTGATTGGGACACCACCCCTCCACCTGTAACAATCCCGTCTCCATCAGATGATGCCATGTCTCCACCAGAGGATCAAGTGGTGACACCTCCATCGGTCCATACACCTACAGATCCTACTCCTACAGATCCTCCTCAAAGACGTTATCCAGTTCGTAAGCGTGGACCGCCCGACTGGTACATTCCCAACTAAGCAACTAAGGAGGGAGGAATGTCGTAGACTCTGAGTCTATACAAACTCTTGTATTTATTTTTACAAGCTATTGTGCACTCTGATTTATAAACTGAGTCTCTCATGTATTTTGGCAGTATGTAATTTAACAATAAGAGATTGTTTTGAGACTCAACACTGCGTTCGTCTCTTGATCGCAGAATTAAGCTGCAAACAGCCCAAATAGTGGGCGTGGCTTCCAAGGAGTAACCCAGTGCTTGTAAACCAAAAAATAAACCGAGCATTCCAGAAGTTACATTTGATTCTAAGCCTCTTTGTCTGCACTCGCAAAGTAGTTTAGCGCTGATCAATGACTGCACTCGCGATGGATATGGACAGTGCTTGCTGATTTGAGGACTTCTCTATAAAATTACTATCCATTACTAATGCAGTCACTGATCAGCGCTAAACTACTTTGCGAGTGCCGACAAAGAGGCTTAGAATCAAATTTGACTTCTGGAATGCTCGGTTTACTTTTTGTTTTACAAACACTGGGTTGCTCCTTGGAAGCCACGCCCACTATTTTGGCTGTTTGCAGCTTGTGCGATCAAGAGACGAACGCAGGGTTACTGAATTTTGGTGATTGTGATGGACATGAGATGGCTCTACTCAGCCGACGTGTTTCTGTATCGCAATCGTGTTTTCTTTGAGCATAAATTGCACTGAAACAATATCATGAGTTGCCGAACATAGATTGCTCGACCCCGGGGTCTTTGGAAAAGAAAATTACCCGGACGGCAAGACGAGAGCTTTTCAATTGTAGCTCGTTGTAATGCTGATGGATAAAGGTGTTTGCAGTACTGACTTGCAATCCCGCCCTATTCGTCTATCAGTCACTAGGACTGGTGGCCGATAATAGATTGCTTTTGCCAAACATCGATGTTTTCGGTTACCCACTTTCTTCGTCTCCACAGTAGACAAAGAAGCAGTTACGAGCTGCATATTTGCAATGCAGATGAGGAAGTGTGTGTCTATACGTAGGTCAAGTTTGATCTGTGTAGCGTATTTGCAAGTGTACGAACGAGTGGCCGATAATAGATGGTGGCCGAATATTGGCGGCTTACTCTACTAAGCTCATCGCGGCAAGTTAGTGTAAGGGAATGCTCTCAGACATAACTCAGCGTGTTTGCTGCACTCTACAGAATGAGCAAGTTGCTTGCGCTTTATGTAGATTACGAACGCGTTGGGCTTTCTATAGAACGCCCGCCATTCTATAGAATGGCACACATTCTAGGAATTCCTAGAAAGCGCAACGCAGAATGCGCAAATTCCTAGAATACGCGTAACATATATATAAATATATTTATTTAAATAATAAAAACAATCCAGTGATATCACTAATGTGAAAGAAAAAATAAGTGAAAAAAAACTAATAGCTAACAATAATTCAATGTTCATAACATACTATCAACAAAAGATATTTAAAAATATTATATAAAAAATGAAAATAAATACATGCTATCAACAACAACAGTCCAGAAATAAGTCAAATGACAAAGCAGGACATGTGTCCCTTATTAATATAAGGGTGGCCTTTCTTAAATAATCAAAACTATTGTACTGAAACACAAGTCAGTAGGTGACCAATACATTTCTATCACTGATGTACAGTCGACCTGTCTTGTCAGATACGATGAACCGAAGACCATTGAAACTAGAGCCATCACTGTCACCGATATATCCAAGAAACTTGCCATTACTACTAAACATACTCACTGTATTACTGCCAGTCTCAGTCACATAAAGTATACCGTTAGCATCGAAACATAGACCACGTGGATGATTTAACCAACCTTTTCCGGCTCCCTTACTGTCAATCACGGCCAACAGCTTACCCTCGGGAGTGAACTTCTGAACTCTCGTGTCAGTTACATATACCATACCATCAGCATCAATAGCTATATCACGTGGATTGTTGAACTCTCCAGGTTGAGTTCCATAGCTACCAAAGCAGTGTGAGTAGGTGAGGTCAGCATTGAGGACCTGGACACGATTGTTACCATTATCGGAAACGATGACTTGTCCATTACGATGAACAGCTACACCTGTTGGAAGTTTGAATTGTAGTGGTTGAGATCCCTTACTGCCCACTGTAGCTATGAAGGCACCCTCTGCTGTCAACACTTGTAGACGATGATTCCCCCATTCAATAACTACAATGCGACCATCTTGAGTCACTGCTACTCCTACTGGATTATTAAACTGAACTTGTCCAGTGCCATACTGTCCAATTCTTTTGATCGTTCTTCCATTACTAGGATCGATGATGGTGATGCAATGATTACCTTTTTCCACCACAATAAGGCAACCTTCCCTTGTGATGGCTAATCCTTGAGGACTTATCAGATCAGTGAATGCCTGTCCTGCCTTCCTGGGCATGACTTGTACATTGAGAGGTGTGTCAAGGATATCGGTCCCTCCCACCTGCACCCTCAGCTGGTGGAGACCTGCAGTGGGAGGAGAATAGCGAACCTCAAAGCTGCCGGGAGCCACTTGGTGTACGACACACTTGACAACTAGTGTGGGGTCAGCTACTGGAGAGAGCTGGCAGGAGACCTGCTCAGAGGAGAAAGGAGCTGCACTGCTAAGATCAAAGCTTGTTTTGTCACCAGTTGCCTTAAACTGGCCATACCTAACCACACTACCCAGACTACGACATGCCTCTAGAACTCTAGTGCTCTTTACAAACCTCACTCTGGTCTTCTCCAGCGGTTGGGGGTTGACCAGTGAGCAGACAGCTGCCATGCGCTCCACCATCTGTCCCTTCATCACAAGGATCTCCTGCTGGCTCCCGATCCTCAGCTCCTCCTCTGCAAATTCTTTACAACTCTTCAGCTGTGCGATGGTAATGTCCGCTTCCTTCTTGCGAGCAGATATCTTCTCAATGTAGGCATCAGTGACTTGGTCAAGCTCTCTGATCAGTTGTCTCTCTGTCTCCTGCATGAGCTGCATCAGCTGCTGGACTGTGGCCTCAATCTCCCTTCTCGCAGCTCCTACCTGCTGAAAAAAATCTCCTTCCTGTGCTTCCACAGCTTGTACAGCGGTGGTAATGGCAGCTAGCTTTACTTTGACTTTCTCAAGATTGTCTACTATATTTTTCTGGTGTCTTGGAAAGGCATCATTGATTGGCTCGTAGTCATGATTACGATGCACTTTTCCGGTGGTGCAAAGATGGCAGATGAGCTTGTTACATGTGTCACAGTACACTTCTAGTGACTTGCCATGGCTGCTACACTCCATGGTGGGCTGCTCTTTGAGGGGAACTAGCTTAGAGGCAGTGGTGGCCACATCCTCCACTCCCAGTATCTGGTGGCTGGTGAATGCGGCCCATGCATTGTGCTTATCGGTGCATGTCTGGCAGAGAAGCGCAGAGCATTGTGTGCAGTATCCAGTGGCCTGTTCTTTGTGGCAATTTTCACAGTTATTCATCTTGGACCCAGACACCTTCTCTAGCACTTGATAAAGCTCCAGGAGGTTGTTGATGAGGAAGGCAGACTGGAATCCACTCACTCCCTTGTCAGGTTGCTGTGTGGTCTGGCGGCACACAGGGCAGGAGATAAAGTTCTTGTCTTTCTTGGTTTCTACTGGGAAGCGACCAAGACAGCCATGACAGAAAGAGTGGAGACAGGGCAGTGTCCTTGGGTGAGTATAGCGATCCAGACAGACTGGACAGGTGAGCTGCTGCTCGAGATTAGCAAGAGCCTCACTAGCTGTGGGTGATTTCTCAGTGGCCATATCAAAACTAATAACTGCAACAAGCTGGTTTCTCTGTGGCTGTACTGTTGTATGAACTGGTAAGGGCTGGTTGTGGTTAGAATTACCTCATGACTGATATGATAGCACCATGCAAAGGCTCTTGTATACACAACAGTGTATATCATATGTAAAACTCAAAGGCTCTGGTATACACAACAATATATAATTGAGTTTTACATATGATATACACTTGTGTATACTTCGCCCACATGGTGTATAACATGTGTATTGGAACATTATACGCTGGTAATACACTACGTATACACTCAATATACAGTACTTTAAACTATGATATGAACTGCCAAAAATTAATGAAGCACCAAAGGTGCAGATGCCTCGGTGGAATAACCATGTCACATACACTGCAACAAACTGCGCAGCTGTTATACATTTCTGTACAGCAATCACAATGCAGTATAATAGTTATGCAATCAGAAGCCAATCAGTGCTGACCACTAATTCAACTGGGCGTGTCTATAAAGTTCAACACATACACGAGCGAGATAGCGTCCATAGCTTGCTAAAAGCCTTGCTTACACAATTTCTTTAGAAATACGCTGCTATCCTGTGACTTATCAGCTTCTAGGCAGTCAACTGTGGATAGTTTTGTCTACGGAGAACTCTGATCATCAGCAACTACTGTAGCTCAAGCTCGAGCTGTAGGCCTTCGAGAGAATTTCGCTGGACCTACCAAGCTGTTTTGTAGTACAAACGAACTCACCAGCTGTAAGGCAGTCAGTTGTAAACTGTTTTGTCTTTAGAAGAGTCCAGATAGCCGGGAACAGCCATTGAGGTAAGCATCTCACGCCATAACTCACGAACGGAGCTTTAGAACCAACAATTTATCAATACAGTTCCGAGCAAATAGCGATTTCTACCTGTGTTGCTGATATCAGCGCTTAGTTTTTAGCGTGCGATGCGCTATGCCGGCAACGGACAGAGTGACACACACACACACACACAACACGACTACCGTATGCCTCGTGGCTCCGCCCACCGAGGCATAATTACTTAATGGTACCATATGCATTGATAGTGCAGAAAAAATTAGTAAGCATAGAAAAATAATTATTACTACCACTACCTCATTTTTTTTAGTTTCATGTTAAGGGGGCGGGTACACGTATTTTTGCCGTTTTGTACAGTTTTTATAGCATAAAACGCTTATTTCTAAAGCTTTGCTAAAGAACTAAAGTTTTAATGAAATATAACACATCAGTGCATGTTTAGCGCGATTTTTTCCAGGTACAGATTTGTATGTGCGTAGTTATCATACATTTTAAGAATATTATGATTTAACGTTTTCTTTCTACAGGAAATGTTTGCAGATGCTGAAATTTCGCCAGTAGCAATAGATTACCTATGTCCAAAAACGGTTGGATGGATTTGGCGTGCAGTTGCCCTGAAGCATTTTTGTCGCTATAATAGCTATTATTTTGTTTTACTTGCAACTGTTAGCATTCATATAATACAAACTCTGTAAGATCGGGCCAAACGGATCCAACCGATTGTGGTACACATACTTATGATGCTGCAGCCAGACTTTTGATAGCTAAAACTGTTGCAAACGAAAGTAAAACGTAAAATATGTAGCGTGTGTAAAGCTGAGTTAATTTCTGTGGTTTTTGGTCATGCGCCGCAAGATGTGACGTCAGCGTTGCAATCACGTGATACAAGAATACATGTCTGAGCCCAGAGGAGGTTGGCCACGCGTCATACTTACACGCACGATCACATGACATTGAAATAGCAAGGAGCCCCGCCCACCGATGCTGCAGCAGAGTTGCTGGCAGTCCAGCTACAGTCAGTGCTGTGCGAATGGAGACCAAATGTACACGAGGCTGTCCACGAGTGATGTAGAACTGCTGCTAGCAGTGATTAAATGCTGTAGCCTTGACTGGCGGTAGGCTGTGCTCAGTATGCTGTACGACTGTTATAAGCGGTCCTACAATAATGTTGGCAAGCTCCAATGCTGTTTCAAATGCTCACAGCGTTCCTTCGGCGCTCATGATCACCGTAGACATCTTCTGCTTCTTCCCAATGTTTCACAGTGTGGCAACCAAAACGGCCAAGCCGAGCCAAGCCTCCTGAAATACGACCTTCTTTTGGTCGGTTAACAACTTCTTGAACGCTTGCAAACAGTTTCGCTCTGTCCTGCGCCTCCAACTAGTTGCAAATCAGCAAATTCATAATTATAATATGAATAAATTCATGAGGTTCCAAAGGTTCGAAAAAGTCTATTAATTTAAGTTATTCATGTTGGAATTACGTCCGGCCTGTGCGGTCATATGAACTCGGCCTATGCTTTGCATACGTAGAAATGATGATCGATGACGCGTGGCCAACCTCCTCTGGTCTGAGCCTAGTCTAGCGCGCTATGACCCTCTACCTCGAAAGAAAAAGGGGAGGGCCAAGCTCGGTAGAGGGTCTAGCCAAACTCGCAAGATGATTAGTTTGAGTCACGTTATGGGATAGCCTCGTACCCAGGCTCTCGGACGGGCTGCGTGGGTGGCTATTAGAGAGCCTGGTACGCATTGCATGCGCATGCGCGAAATTAACCATCCAACCAACCATCATCTGATGGTTAATCCGTATACTACAGTAAACTACTGTTGATGTCCGTGCACTATTGCTTATGTCAGGATACTCATTGTTAGTTAGGAAAAAAAAACACAGAAGCAGCGGTGTTTAGGCCGGCTAAGCATGCCACGATGAAACATTGTACTGTTACGAGCCATATCGAACGCCACGAGCGGCAAATATTCTCGATTTTGGCCTGATTTCGACAAAGTAAGTGTTTTATGTCTAGACAGATCTCCAATTGCTCACAATTTGGTCGTGTGTACCTGGACATGCGGCCAAGTAGATGCAGCAGCTTGCCCGAGCGTGGTTGGATCCCAAACAATAGTTCCAGCGTTGTTCGCATTAATGCATAAATTTATATAGGCGGGGCGAAGGCGGTGTCTTGCGATTTTTCACCCGCGCTTTTCAAAATCTGACGCATGCGCATGCAATGCGTACCAGGCTCTCTAATATCCACCCACGCATCCCGTCCGAGAGCCTGGGTACGAGGCTAGTTATGGGAAGACATCCGGTCGGGGTCAAAGGTCGAAATTTAACCCGTTTTGCACGGATTTTAACTTAATCTTTTTTGCTAGAGTAGGTGCTCAACGTTGCCCGAGTTGTTGCCGTTTCTCACTATGCAGACAGCAGCTGGAGTGGTTGTCACCAGTGTGCACAAGCAAGCTGAGTTCATTTGGCTTGGGAGAGGACCTTGGAAGGCGGAAGAACACGAAGAATCAGACTGGTTGTGCCTCGGGTTGTGCTTTGAGTATATAGTACGTATAACTGCATGGACTAGAGTAGCAGTGCCTCAGAATCTGTGTTGGTAAGTAATATAGAATTCTTGGCTGTAATATAATACTGGCATCCAGCTGTAGGATAAGGTGTGGGCTTGATCACTGAATGAGTAACGGCTGCAGTGACTTGTTAAAGAGTGGAATTGACAGTAGCAACATACTGTGATATCCAGTGAGAATGGTGGGTTCTCCAGCAGTGTCAGTATGAGCCTGGAGTCTAGTAAGCTTAAATACCGTACCATACCTTGATGTCTATAATGTAGAAACAGACTACCAGCCGCTCAGTGCGGTGTCATTCATGTACATGTACTATTGTATGAGGGGTCACCTTCATCCAATCTGTGCAAGTCTTTACCACCGGGTACTTGTGTAGTTATGTCAATACACGTATACTAGCAGTACTTGATGGTGAAGAGGTGTGCTGTTTGAGTGAGTTCGGTACACAATAATTATGCTGGTTAGTGACTTTTCCTGCCCTGTAGTAACAATAAACTAACTAACCAATATCTCTCTCTCCCTCCCAACCAACTGACTGACTAACAAAAGAATCAAGCCCAATGGTGCTATTTGTTCGTACACTAAAACATTGATCCTTGCCGGGATCAAGTCCAATGGTGCCGCAGTCTCTCACACAGAAATTCCTGTTACCATTGATGGTAAGTGCTTGTGCAATTTACCAGTCCACATGTACATGTCTCTGTTCTATCATAGAATGATACCACCAGAACACAGGATTCCTATTAATTACATCGAGGATGCTCTAACCATGTGCTTGTAGTCCAGTCTATTCTCTCAGCAAAAAAACAATTGTATGACTGTATTTTTGATATAAAACTTTCATGTTCATAACTCCAACTATTAGTATTCATGTGCATTCATCCTCATTATCATCTGATCAGTATCTGTTGCTTAATTTCTGGTTTTGCTTACCTGAGAAATTTACTGAGTCACTGGTACCTCCATCACTTGCATGTATAAGAATTTCTTTGTAATTCTCAGTAATTGGTAACACATCACACTAGCTGAAGAGGTCAAGAAGATTCACTGCATGCTATTAACACACTACGATATGACTCAGCACTCCATTACACTGTCGATGATACAAAAATTATTTGTTTGATGTCTTTCTTCACCGCAGAGGTGCTTGCATCTAATTTGCATGAGACGTTTATCATAATACTATTATAATAATCAGTTTGTGTGCATTGTAGTAGTACCAATCTGGCGGCTAAGATTGCAAGAATGGAAGTTTTCAGTGTTACATTATTCAAATGCGACTACGTGTATTAGCGGGTGGAGCAAGCCTTCCAATGTATGCAAAATACTATGTTTCAGTGGTGTATATATACAGTTGCTACTGTCAATTCCACTCTTTAACAAGTCACTGCAGCCGTTACTCATTCAGTGATCAAGCACACACCTTATCCTACAGCTGGATGCCAGTATTATATTACAGCCAAGAATTCTATATTACTTACCAACACAGACTCTGAGGCACTGCTACTCTAGTCCATGCAGTTATACGTACTATACTCAAAGCACAACCAGTCTGAATTCTTCGTGTTCTTCCGCCTTCCAAGGTCCTCTCCCAAGCCAAATGAACTCAGCTTGCTTGTGCACACTGGTGACAACCACTCCAGCTGCTGTCTGCATAGTGAGAAACGGCAACAACTCGGGCAACGTTGAGCACCTACTCTAGCAAAAAAGATAAAGTTAAAATCCGTGCAAAACGGGTTAAATTTCGACATTTGGCTCCGACCGGATGTCTTCCTATAACAAAACTCGATTAGTTTCATTACGAATCCTGTTAAGGGCAGACATTCAACTAGGGTCAAAGGTCATCGCGCGCGTTCGTGTGCGCGCGCGTACAGAATTACTATAAAGGCTTGTTTGTAGCACTGACCGGTCAGTTGGTTCGGTGGCGCAACGGTTTAGTATGGTGGCTTGTGATGCAGTCGGTCGGGGTTCGATTCTCGCAGAATGCATGTTTTTTTTTGTTTTTTTTTATTTACAAAAGTTACGTTTTTAGCTCCATTCTTAGTGAGGCCTGTTTATGACGACTCTCCCGACGATCCTTAGGCTTACTAAGGGCCAAAGGCCCGGTTTAGGATGACCCTCCCGACGATCCTTAGTTAGGAAGACCCTCCCGACGATCCTTAGTTAGGAAGACCCTCCCGACGATCCTTAGTTAGGAAGACCCTCCCGACGATCCTTAGTTAGTTAGGAAGACCCTCCCTACTTTGCGCAGTTAGGAGAAGGTTTTTAGGGTTTTGGGTTTAGCTGTTAGTGCTAAAACAAGCCTTTATAGTAATTCTGTACGCGCGCGATGACCTTTGACCCTAGTTGAATGTCTGCCCTTAACGGGACTCTTTCATTACCCGAATTTCGGGTAATGTTATTCACGGTATTATTACGTCAACATACTTCCTCTGTCACAGAATAAACATGGCGGCCGTTCTTGCATAGCGTAGAAATGCAATCGACACGCTGTGACGAGCTACTACAGTGCAATAACGCCATTGCACGCTCTCTCTGGGCTATCAAATCTTGCGCCTCTTCGGAAAGACGTTGTTAGTGCAGTTCTCGGTGGAAGAGAGACTTTCTTCGACTCAGGCGTGGTATGGCAAGTCTCTAGTCTTTATGATATTACCACGGGGTGCCTAGTTCACTTTGGAGGCTGTGGGATACGAGCCTGCTGCAAAACGCTTCTGCAAATCGTCGTAGAAGCGCAGTACCTGCAGATCGCTGCCATCATTTGTCGTAGCGCGTTCACGTGACAATTGCATTTACGTCTGTTGACGTAATAATTACCGTGAATATAGTTAACCGAAATTTGGGTAACGAACTAATTATCTTGCGAGTTTGGCTAGACCCTCTCCCGCATCTGACCCGCCCCCTTTTTTTCTTTGGCGGAGAGGGTCATAGCGCGCTAGACTAGTCTGAGCCCTGGCTATAGCTAAGTGATGCAGAGGCTGCGTTTACACTAGCCCATTTTTGTGGTGACCACAGATTATGAATATTATGCATATTAATTAGCGTACCCGCCACCTTAAATAATGAAGCACCATGGTGCAGATGACTCGGTGAAATTGCATGCATACTGCACACTGGAAATGCTTTGACCGTCAACACACAGCAACTACATACAGCTACTCCATCAGCAGATGATGATTGCCATCAACTTCCAGAGGAAAATATGAGTTCTAGCGGAAAAAATTCAAGTTCCCGCGAAAGAATACATGATTTATTTCCTCCAACCGATCAATCAGATTATAGAATTACATTGAGCTGTAGTGTAATTTTTCTTTAAATCCAGTGATAGCACTAATGTGTAGAAAAATAAGTGAAAAGAATAATAAAATGAAAACTAATAGTTAACTAGGCACCACAGGTGCTGATGCCTCGGTGGAATGCCACCATTTCACATACACAGTAAAGTTAAACTGCAGCTGTTGTACCTTTCTGTACAGCAATCACAATGCAGCATAATAGTTATGCAATCAGAAGCCAATCAGTGCATTCAACTGGGCGTGTCTATAATGTTCAGGGCACAGCACGTAGACACAATTTCTTTAGACATACGCTGCTATCCTGTAACCTATCAGCTTCTACAGGCAGTCAACTGTGGATAGTTTTGTCTACGGAGAACTCTAGATCGCCAGCAACGGCCATCGATTGCGAGGTAAGCATGCAAAGCTACGCCATAACTCGAGAACGCAGCTTCATATACAAGTCTGCCGTGCTGTTCTGAAGTAAAGGCGAACTCACTAGCTGTAAGGCAGCCAGCAATAGACAATTTTGTCTTTACATCAACAACTAGATCGCCAGCCGGCAATCGTGAGGTAAGCAATCACGTCATTACTCGTGAACAGAGCATTAGAACTGAAAATCTTAAAATTAATCTTTGAGCAAATGTTGATGTCTTCTTGTATTGCAAGTATCAGCGCTCTGCTTTTATTGAGCGATGTGTTACATCGTTAACAGACGGAAAATGCACCATTGGTGCGGGTTATGCCTCGGTGGATGTTCATGTAATGCTATAACAGAGTAGGATTCATATTCAGCTGCCAGCCGGCATTCAAATAGCAGAAGCAATGCAGCAATTTTATAGTCATGCAATCAGAAGCCAAACAGTGCTGAGTAATTATTAATTATTAATTTTAATGTAACTGGGCGTGCCTACAATGGTAGTAGCCTGGTTCTCGGCCTGGTTACAAGTACTGCTTCTTCGCGCAGTTTCTACGGACCTGCGCTGCCATCCTGTAGTATAAATGTAACCTACAAGCTACTAGGCAGTCTGCTGTGGGTAGTTTTGTTTTCAAAGAAGTCCTGGTCGACAGTAAAAGCCAACTCTAGAACAAAGCTTTGCATCGAACTTTCGCTAATACACAACCGAGATAATATCGAGTTCTACCTGTATTGCAAGTTTCAGAGCTTACCTTTCAGCGTGTGCCGCATAAATGGTGTAACAGACAGACAGACAACGCGATTACAGTATGCCTCGTGGCTCCGCCCACCGAGGCATAATGACACATACACAAACGAACTACTGTATGCCTCGTGGCTCCGCCCACCGAGGCATAATAATAATACAATGTTCATAACAATGAACTATACTAACAACGAAAGAAAAGAAAAAATAATTGTTGTACAAAAAGAAAATAAGATGTATGCTAACAACAACAAGTCAAGAAAATAAGTAATTAATGACAAATCAGAAAGTGTGTTACTTATTATATTAGTGTGTCCTTTCTTTAACTAATGTACTGAAACACAAGTCAGTAGGTGACCACTCCATTTTCATCACTGATGTACAGTCGACCTGTCTTGTCGGATACGATGAACAAAGGAACATTGAAACTAGAGCCATCACTGTCACCGATATATCCAAGAAACTTGCCGTTACTACCAAAC